>JAJPUD010007094.1:16942-39736 GCA_023553655.1 Myrmecobius fasciatus
GAGAAAGAAAATCAAGTGACATATGATTGCACAACAACAGATAATAACATATAAGATACATCAGAAGTACTTTTGTGTTCTACAATCCATATCTGTTCTTACCACACTATTTGAAGTCAGGGCAGGAAGGACTCAAAATACCAGAGATGGGTATGGAGCATAAAACACAGAAAACTGAGGTTTTAGGGATGCTCTGCCTCTTTTAATTACTTTCTTTCTTTCTCTCTCTCTCTCTCTCTCTCACTCTCTCTCTTTCTCTCTCTCTGTCTCTCTTATATATTGCTATAAAACAAATTTATATTATATTTTATATTATCCTTTTATTATAATAATCCTCACTTATATGACAATTTGAGCTTTACATATTTAAGCCATAAAGCTTTTATGTTATGTTATGAAAATTATTTAGAAAATTAAGATAGAACTTAATTTACATCCCCCAAACCCAGAGATAACAACTAAGGAAGACAGTTTGTCTTACTTCCAGGTTTTATAGTCTCTCTACAACACTATGCTGTTTTTTGTCATTTAGGCATCCCATTTGACATTATGAGTTCTATGAGAAAAATAATAAAAAAGTTATATCTGATTAGACATGGGGCCATAAGAGAAGTAGAAACATTTGATGAGCAAAAGGGAGGTAGGAATAATAAGAAAGATGTAGGTTCTGAAGGCTTAAATAATCTGATGAATTTTGACGAACCTCCCTATACTGATTATCTCTTCCAAGAAATCTGTGATATCCTTGCATTTGATATAATCAGCATCACCCACAAACAGGAATACCAAATGGACCTCTCTGTCCAAAGAAAATTCCTCTTTGACCTGGTCTTTGCCCTAGTACTCTTCCATCAGCAAGAAAGATATTTTGATTGGAACATTTCTTCCCGTTTTATAATTGGTGCATTTGATCTAAAGGTCATTTAACAGATTTTTTTTCTGTTATAGCTTCTAAGCAATGTTAAAAAATATTTACATATGAATGAGAGACATCTTGTTAAAAAGAAAACTAAAAGATAGCATTTTGTTCAAATGAAACAAATGTTTGTTTTTTTGCTAATTGACATACAATACACAATGAAATCTTATATTCTCTTCATTTTAAGTTAATTGTAAAGTAGTCCCATTTCTTTGTCATTAGGGTAATGGGACTGTAATATTGAAGCCCAAATGTAATATTTTTACTATGTTTTTTTTTTTTGCTGAAGCAATTGGGTTTAAGTGACTTGCCCAGGGTCACACAACCAGGAAGTGTTAAGTACTGAGGTCAGATTTAATCTCATGTCCTCCTGCCTTCAGCTCTGGTGCTTTATCCACTACACAAAATAGCTGTCGTCTATACTATTCTTGATAAAGAAAAAAAAATTTCTACAAGCATTTCATATTTTATTCCTTTTGAACTTACATAAATTTTTGCAAGATGCATAGTAGAGAATATATTGGCCATACACCTTCTCTGATGCATTCTCTAAGAAAATAAATGTCAAAGAAGATGTGGATTTCCAGTAGTAGAGGTAATTTATCATTTTATTTTTCAACAGGCATTTCCTAAGCAATAAAATCACAGGACTTATTTTTTTTAAGTTTCTAAATTTGTGAAATCCAGCTCTAAATTTAAACAAAACTAGAAAACTTCATTTATTTAAATAAGTTGAACCACAAATTGAACAATTCCTTTTTCACCCATGTGTATCTAAAACAACATAATGAACTCATTGTAACAGGTACAAGTTAGTCAGACAGATAGATTAGAGACAGACAGACACACACACGCATATATGCACAGAGAGAAAGAGACACAAAGAGAGAAATATGTTTTCCCATAAATATTGGATCAGAAAAAAAAAAGTTTTTTAAGCGAATCCATATTGAAGAATTTCATTCCATTTAAATCCCCGATTACATAAAAATAACAATAATAACTCACATGTACATGTCACTTTACAACTTTTAACAACAACAAACACCCAAAAGCAAAACAGAGTTGTTCTGCCTGGACCTACTTCCCTAAGTCAGTCATCATATTTTATGCACCCACTTCAGCCACCTTCATATTCACAACAGTTTACTTGCATCACTTCTCTTGGACACCCCCAAGATCTCTTTGATTTTATAATTAAACACAATTGCTTTTCACCCAAAAAAAATCTATTCAAGTCAGAACTCCATGGACAGCAGTGCATATGCATTTATTTCTCAATGATTCCACTCTATCTTACATCCTAATTAGTTTCATGATAGTTTTTTCAACCTCCCCCCCCCAATTTTCACAGTTTAATTCCATTCTCCATTCCCCACTTAACTTTCATTTCCATCCATTTGCCCTCAATATACCACTCTCAAACTATCACACATTCCCACTGAAATCTCTGGAATATTTAATCTGTCAATAACAAAATAGCTTTCATCTTAAAACTTCACAATTGTCTCCCTTAATCTTGTTCCCATAACCTGACTCCCTTCTGATAGTATACTCTTTTGTTTACCTTTTCCAAATTTTGTTACACTTTATCTTATACCTCCAACTTGTTTTTCATGGTAGGGTAGATGGAACATGACTTCATCCTCACTGACACTTTCAAGATCTGGATAACATTCCTATTTATCATTATCTCTCCTTCTTTAAAATTTATTCTATCCATATTTATCTCCCAAGATTCTGGTTGGTGTGGTTTATGCACCTCCATCACACCCTCCTTCCTTCCCCAATGAACACAGTACTCTTATCCTCTTACTAGGGGATCTTAACATGCTAACTGATACTTTCTCAAATACTTTAATCACCCAATTCTTAAATGTATCGACATCCCATGAACCACTTCTCTATTACACTACTACACACAGAGATGGTCATACCCTCAGTCTAGCCATAACCAACAAGTCTTTCACAACCATATATTGGAACGCTGAAATTCCTTTATCTGATCTTAATATGTTACCATTTCACCTCTTTCTTTGACTTGCAATAACAAATCCTATTCTTCGCCACACTGGACCTTAAATCTCTACAACCCTCAGTTCTCACCCAGGTCATCATCCCTGAACATGATAAGTTTAACTTTATTCTTTCCTCTTCTCTTTAGTCACTTATCCCATTATCATTTAAAAACCTTGTCCTATCAAAACCAAGACTACTATTACTCCCAACACCCAATGCCTTCATTCTTATTCATATGGTATATAACAAAGTTAGAGAAAATGATGAAACTATACCTAGTGAATTTTACTCTTGTGAGCCAATCTGTAAATCTCTCTAATCAACTGAATATAACAAAAGTAGCTTTCAAAAAATTTACGTCTCCTCAAACCTCTTATGAATTGCTTTACTCTGTTATATTAGAAACTTTTAATACACACACAGACACACACACACACACACACACACACACAGAGACACACACAGAGAGAGAGAGAGAGAGAGAGAGAGAGAGAGAGAGAGAGAGAGAGAGAGAATTATTTCACTGAAAAAATGAAGGTCATTTGCCCAGTTTCATCTTTTCACTTTTCCTCATCTCACGTCTCTCAAATTTACTTCAATACTAACTCCTATCTCACTTAAAAAAAGTAGTCTGTTTTTCCCAATGCAAACTCCTCTTCATGTACAAGTGATGCTATTTTATTCCATGTCCAGAAAACTGCTTCTTTTAACATCTTCACTCTTACAGAGATTTTCATGCTTGTTTTCTTATTCCTATAATCACTTCTATATTTACTATAATATCAACTCCCCCCAAAAAAAATAAAAAATAAATACTTAGTTGGTGTATCCAACTCCAGTAGCTATTTTTAGAGGTTTTTTTGAGGCATAACTTTTTAGGAAAGCCATCAATAATTGCTGCCTAGCCTTTCTTTTATCTCATTCTTTTTTGATTTACTTTTAAACCACATTATACAATTAAAACTTTTCTATTTAAAGTTACCTATGATCTCAACCAAATGTAATGGATTTTTTAAATTGTCATTTTTGATGACTTCTCTGTTGTTGGTTATCTAATTGTTCCTGATTCTCTCTTCTGAGTCTTTGATACCACTCTCTTGATTCTTCTCTGTTTCAGACAACTTCTTATTAATCTTATTTGCTAAATCTCCTTGAAAAAGTAGGATTTCTATTGGTTTTGCTTTTGATACGGTCAGATTGTATTAATGGTTTTCCTAATATTAAACCAAACTGGCATTCGTGGTATAAAATCCCACCAGTAACAGTGCATAATTCTTCTGATATATTGCTATAATCACTTTCCTAATATCTTGTTCAAAAATTGTATCAAACATGTTAAAGTAATTAGTATAATTTTTTTCTCTGTTTTAGCACTTCTTGGTTTAAGTATCAGCATTGTAAAAGGTATTTGATAGGACTCAAAATGTCTAATTCAAATAAGGCTGGATATTTAATTATATTAGTCTTTCCTTTGATTTTTAAAATTCCTAATTTAGTATTGAATTAGGAATTTTAACTTGTTCTTTTTCTAGATTTTTAGTTGCATGCCCAATTCATTGATTTCTTTCTCTATTTTATTCATTTAAGGATTTAGAAATATAAAATTTCACCTAAGTATTACTTTGCATCTTACAAGTTTTGGTATAGTGTCTCAACATTATTGTTTTGGATGAAAGTATCGATTGTTCTTTTTATTCTTTTTATTTGATCCACTCATTCTTTAGGATTATATTATTTAGCTTCCAATTCATTTTTGTTATCTTTTTCCCTGGCCCCTTACTACATGGAATGTTTATTGCATCACAGCTTGAAATTCCTGCCTCTCTGCATTTGATTGTGAAGTGTTTATACTCTAATATATGGCCTTTTATGTGTGTAGCTGCCATGTATCACTGAGAAAAAGATATATTCTATCCCAATTCAATTTTCTCCAGAGGTATATCATACCCAACATTTTAAAATTTTTTTATTAAACACCTTAATTTATTTCTTGTTTATTTTGGCATTGGAGTTATCAAGTTTTGAGAGAGGGAAATTGAGGTCCTTCACTAGTATAGATTTTATGTCTACTTAATCTTATTTCACTCAAGTTTTCTAAGAATTTGGATGCTACGCAACTTGATGCATAGATGTTTAGTGTTGTTATTACTTCTTTGACTATGGTACTTTTAAAGATGTATTTTCCTTCCTTATATCTTAATTACATCTCTGTTTGCTTTTTTTTTCTGAGATCAGAATTGCTACCCCTGATTTGTGCTTATTTTTTGTTTTGTTTAGTTTTTCTTTTGCTTCAGCTGAAGAATATATTCAACTCCAGATTTTCACCCTTACTCTATATGTATCTCTGTTTCAAATGCATTTCTTGTAAACAACATATTGTAAAATTCTAGTTTTTAATACAATACTCTACTTACTTCCATTATAGGGAAGAGTTCATTCTATTCACATTAAGAGTTATGCTAACCAGATGTGTATTTTCTTCAATCCTATTTTCTCTTCTGCATATTTTTTCTCTTTTCCCTGTCCCTTCTCCCCAATGTTTTTTTTTTGTGACCAACCCTCCCTCAAACTGTCCTCCCTTCTATTATCCCTCCTCCCTTCTCTTACTTCTTTCTCTTATTTATGCACTCTCTTCTATCCAACTCTTCTTTTTTCTTTTCTGTTTCTCCTCCTACTTCATTGTAGAGTAAGGAGTGCATATAATATTCCCTGTTTGAACCCAATATGATGAGATTAAGCTTCAGACAAATCTCATCCCCCTTCTCTTCTTTCCCTTTGTAGGGGGATCTGCATATGATCTAATTTTCCCCATTTGACCTCCTCTTTCCTCTTCTACCAATATGATCCTTTTTCTAACCTTTTTATATTATTGTATCAAAAGCAAAACCCTCTGTTGATGGATATTCCTTCTAATTGTCCTCATAAAAATACAGCTCTCAAGAGTTACAAAAATCATTTTCTCATCTAGGGATATAAACAATTTAACCTTTAAAAAGTGTTTTCTTTCCTGATTACCTTTTTATGCTTCTCTTGAGTCTTATAGACTAAATTTTCTATTTGGTTTTGTTTATTGGAATAGAAATACTTGAAAGTCCCCTGTTTCACTGAAGGTCCTCCTCTGAAAGAAGATGCTAAGTCTCACTTACTAGACTTCTACTACTTTTATATGACTTCTAAAATCCTTAATAAGATCTTCCAAAAAGGCTCTTTGGGCTTGAGATCAATTTCCATCCTCTTTGAAATTTCTCATGTAGACAATTTGTCCTCTTCTGAATTGTTGTTTTGGTCTTCTATATCACTGTAGTAGCTTTCTATAGTCAAGTATATTCTTACTTTTCTTTCTTATTTTTCCTTTCTCCCTTCCTTCCTTCCTTCCTTCCTTCCTTCCTTCCTTCCTTCCTTCCTTCCTTCCTTCCTTCCTTCCTTCCTTCCTTCCTTCCTTCCTTCCTTCCTTCCTTCCTTCCCTCTCTCCCTCCTTCTCTCCCTTTCCTTCTCTCTCTCTGTCTCTGTGTCTCTGTCTCTGTTTCTCTGTCTGTCTGCCTGTCTGCCTGCCTGTCTGCCTGCCTGCCTTCCTGCCTGCCTGCCTGCCTGTCTGTCTGTCTGTCTGTCTGTCTCTCTCTGTGCATGTGTGGGTGTGTCTGTCTGTCTGTCTCCTGGTTCATGACTTTTAAAGTAGAACTCTAAGCCCAGGACACAGGACACATGGGGGGCTGTTCCAAGTTTTTTGGGAATTTCTAGCTCAGGCTTTGAACATAGGTGTCCCTTGTATTTGGTGATTTGCTTGGAGCACAGGTTGCAACCAATGCTGCCTGGTTTCTTTTTTTATTTTAATTTTAGCTTTCCTCCTGAGCCCCAGGACCTGCACTCCCTATTGTTTACCTGGTGTTGGGCTACTGTTATCCCAAAGTTTGTGAGGGATCCTCATTTTTGATATGCACTGAGTAGTGGGGGTAGCTGATGCTCCTGTAGATTGTCAGTGTCCAGACTAGGATGGGTGGTCTATCATCCAAAATCATCATGTCTGAATTTGAAAAAAGTTTATCACCTGAAATTTGATTGTCAGGTGATAGTTTTTCAACAGTACTCACCAAGTCAGTAAACTAAGTTTTATAAAAATTGAGAAATGCCTTAAATGAATTAGTGTTTATATAAATCACAAACTTATGAGACAAACAGTTCTGGATCTGATTACAAGGATAACTGGGTTCAAATCACATCTCATACGCTTACCAGCTTTGTAATTAATTAAATCACTTAAACTCTCTGAATTTATTTTTTTCTTTTTTTAAAATTAATCATTTATTTTAAATACACATTGATTTATGAATCATGTTGTGAGAGAAAAATCATAACAAAAGGGAAAACCCGTGGGGGAGAAAAACAAAACAGATAAAAATGAACATAGTATGCTGATTTACATTTAATCTCCATGGTTCTTTTTTTGGAAGTGCTTGACATTTTCTGTCCAAAATCTTACTTTGGATCACTGAACCACTGAGAAGAACTAAGTCTTTCATAGTTGATCATCACACATTCCTGCTGATATCATGCATAATGTATTCCTGGTTCTGCTCATTTTGCTCCTCTGTTCTTCTAGAATGTATGTGATGTTCCAGAGGTAAGACTATATTTAACTTATTCCTTAAATACCATTACTCTCGGTAATCAGTTTTGCCAGATTCAAGCAAAACTCCTGAATATCATTCCTTAAAAAGGAGGGCAGAACCCAAGCTTTATATCCAAGATTTTGTTCACTTCCCACCAAATACCAGTTTAACAATGAATACATTCATGTGTTACACATATGCACATGTGCACACACACATATCTACCTATTGCCATCTATCTATACATGTAGATGGCATGTAGATGACATGTATGTATTACATTCATATATACACAGATTTGTTTATATGTTTAAATATGCATGTATTATGCACATATTTGTGTGAACTGAACAAGTTGAAAAACCAGCAGGGAGGTTAATTGAATAAAAACAATTTTCCAAGAACTGAAGCTTGAGTAATCCCGGTTTTTAAAAGAACGTTTTTTTTTTTTAATCTAGTGATTTGATATCCAGATGTAGAATTCCTATCTGTATAGTGATTATAATTATTGCACCTATCTAGAAACAAATTTGACCTATGTTTAACTTTCATTTTCTCCCTTTCCCTGATTGTCTTGGTTTTCCTGTTCTATTATTTTTCACCATTATTGAATGCAAAAATTCTTATCATGTATCTTCTACCACATGGTTTCAATCCATTTTTCCCCACTAACATCTTTTATTTGTGCTTCTTTTAGAGTCACTTTCTTTCTGGTAATCACTGAAATTACAGTTTATGGGATTATTTTTTTCCATATGTGGACAGATGGGTATAATTTGTATGATACAAAACCAAATTTTTGTCAACATGTTTGTTTTTTTTTCTTTTGATACAAAGTCAATGTTAAATAGGATGATTACCACTGTCACTATCCTAACAGTGCACCTTGAGGAAAAGACATTCAGTGGAGAATGAATATTATATTTGGTGTGTATTTGTTATTTTATCAATTTAAAATATTACATAGAATACTATGATGCATTTTCACAAATGAATGGAGATGGAAATGCAATTCTATTACCTATCCTTTTGCCCTCATGTCTTTCCTGATATTAATCAAAAAGTATATCTATATAAATTCTCAAGAAATTAGTATATTATGTATTTGTCCTTAGTGATTTTAATACATCAAATTAGTATCAGATAAACCTGGTAAATTGCTATTTTCCAAGTGTATTTACTTATTTATTATTATTGCTCTTCTCATTCCAATTTTAGTGAAGAAAATAATATTCCATTAAATAAACTGTTAAACTGAGAACAGAACAGTCCACAAAAATATGTTTTACTAACTTCTCAATAAAAACTCATTCCTTTAAGAATTTACATGTGAGCTAATCCAGTCTATTAGTGAACTACAATGATATAGACTAATCTCATTCTTTCAACAATTAAGTAAAACATACTATTTTCAAATTAAATGCAAACTAACAAGTAGCTTTTGAAAAGGAGGAGAGGAAAAGGAATGGTTTTCTGGAAATGGGGAAATTAAAAGGATGAAGGGATAAAGAAATATAATATTTTTAATGACATTAATACAATTTATGTTTAAAAAGAAAAGAATGAAGGAGCACTGTGTGTAGAATCAGAATATCAATTATCAAGTTGGGAACTTTAGATAAAACTTTCAACTTCATGATCTCCCATTTATACATCAGTAAAATATGAATAATAATTCTCTCACCAGTTATAGCTATTGAGAAGAACATGTTTTGTAAGCATGAATGTATGTGTGTGTTATATGTGTGCATATGTGTGTGAATTAGTTTTGTAATTATTGAGGTGCTATGAGCAAATCAATCATTTAAAAGTTCATAAAAATGGCCTAAATAGAAAATATGGATGATCTGCCTTAATATTTAGGCATATTCTCTGTTTTATACACAGCAAACTGAGTTGGGCATTTATGTATTTACTGAACAGCTTACCCTTCCAAAACAATTTAGCATGAAAAAATCTAGAAAGTTGCGACAGAACTCTGAATTATTCTAAATAACAAATTCAATGACATTCCACTCTATCTGCACAGACACAGGCAATTAACATAATGCTACCCTGTATAGTCTGTCTTCATCATCAGTATAAAGTTGACATGGAATTTAGTTATATTAGGTAAACAGTCTTCCCTTGCAGACAGTCACCACAGGAGTACCAAAAAGGCAGATAAAAGCTTTGCAGGATTTGAATTGAGCCTTTATTTTATGTTTACCTTTCTCATTTTAACATGTCAAAAATGGATAAATTGCTCAAGTGTAGTCAACTTAAATAAAAATACATCATTGAATATAAAGCTTTCCTATGACATTGTATTAGTGATATGACCTTATTTCAAATGTGGAATTATATTAAATAAATTGAGGGGTTTTTTTGGTGTCATTTCAGATACAAATGAAGTAATATTGTGCTATATTTAAATGCAAGCATAATAGTTTTGTTTTATCTTTGTGAAGAAAAACATTTTGTTTTAGACTGGGTACAAGGTAATAGACAATTTTATCTGGCTTCAGGTGAACCTTTGCTTTTCAATCTCAAGTGAAACTATCAAGTCAATCATAACATCTTATTTTTATGTAATCTGGACCAATTTGAGCCTCATAAATTGAATAGATTTTTTTAAAGTTCACTTCCCCCTAAATAATAGTCTCTTTCTTACACAATGAATCAATTTGATAATGTAAAGTTCTGTCCAGTCATCATCACGCACATTTTCCATTTTCAGTCATTTTCAGAGTACATGCTAGAAATAGTCAGGTATTGTCTGAATTCACTTTATCTCTCTTCCTTCTCTACTGAACATTTTAAGTAACATCTTCTGCAGCCATTCTGCAGCAGGAAGCTTAATAGAGATGCTGTTTCCATAACAACAAATGGGGTTTCAGCAAAAACACAATGCTCAGTGGTTACTGTTCCTCACAGCAGGCAAAAGCAGTTATTCAAAATTACAAGCAGCATGACATTGAAAAAAAATAAATTAAAGCAAGAGGTGCTAAGAGTTCTATTCCATATTTAGTAAAAATTTAACCTCAAAAATGTTTGGGGGGGCAGCTGTAGGATCCTCCTATATTCCATATGCTCCTCTAGTCAAATACAATTCTGAAAATGAAAAATTGAAGCAGGCTTTCATTTTTCAGAACCCAATAAGTCATGTGAAACAGAGAAACAGCAGCAGCAGCAGAGATGAAATGCTTGATAAACTTTCTATAAGCTTATGGTATTTGCCTATATTTGTGTGTACATGTATATTTACATATATTTATGTTCATACACACATATATGTACTTTTTTAAACAAATTATCTCATTATTAATAAAGTATTAGCCCTTATATGTAAATATTTAATATCAATTAAATTCAACTGAATGAGATTTTGTTCATTAGTGCAAGCTGTTGAGATACAAAGATAAAAAGCCAATACTTCTTCCTCTCAAATATGTGTGTACCCACGTAGATATATAGATATATAGATATACAAAGACATATATAGATATACAATATATGCATATATTAATATATGTATGAATACATATAGATAGATATGTATGTGTTATATAAATATCAGTTGTATAAAAAATAAATACAAAATTGGGAAGGTTCAAAAAAAGGCCTCTTATAAGAAATAGTACTTGAGCTGAAAATTGAAGGAAAATGTGAATTACCAGAGACAGAGTTGGTAAGAAAGAGCTTGTGAAAAACAAGGGGTAGTGTTAAATGCATAAAGGTGGGCTATGGAATGTCATTCCATGATATATCAAAATAGGGCAAGTTTGTGGGAAGAAACAGCATGAACAATATGTGATAGAGAGTAATGTGCAATTCACATGGAAAAATATGTTTCAATCAGAGTATAACAAGCTTTAAAAGGCAGAGAAAGTTTTTATTTATTCTAATTTTAGCAACGAATTAAAGAAGCTTCCAGAGAATAGAAGCAACATAGGCAGAACTATTCTTTTATGACTATGTCAGCAGGATAGATTATAAGGGTTTGAATCATGGTGCTTATCATATGAGCAAAGTTTCTCAGATATGTGTGATGTTGACATGGTAGTTTATCCAAGACTGGTGATATCTAGTCTATGACAGCACTCTTAGGCCTGGTTCAGTAACAAATTTCTGCTAAGCACATACTGTTTAAGTTAAAACCAATTAGAAACTCTCCAGCAAACTTTCTAATATTGCACAGATAAATTTCATTTCCTTCAATCTGAGCACTTCAATGCTCCAAGTCCTGTGTAGCAGATTGAATAAGAATTCCTAATTAAATGGTTAAAAGGAGAACTCCCTTTGATTTTTGACTCAAAATCACCACCCATTTTTCAGACTAACAATTTGATTTTCTTCTTTCCTTTTTCTAATTAAATTAAATAAAGGCTTATCTGTTTTGTTGGTTTTTCATAAAACCATCTCTTGTTTTTATTCATTAATTTAATAGTTTTCTTATTTTCAATTTTATTAATCTCCCCTTTTATTTTCAGAATTTTCAATTTGGTATTTAATTGACAGTTTTTAATTTGTTCTTTTTATAGATTTTTTAATTGTAAGCCCAATTCATTGATCTTCTCTTTCTCTATTTTATGCAAGTAAGCAACTGGAGATATAAAATTACTCCTTATAAACAATTTGCCAGTATCCCACAAATTTTGGTATGTTGTCTCATTATTGTCATTCTCCTGGATGAAAATATTGATTGTGTCTATGATTTGCTGTTTCACTTATTCATTCTTTAGTATTAGATTATTTAATTTCCAATTAACTTTTGGTCTATTTTCTCCTGGCTTTATATTGCATGTAATTTTTATTGCATCATGATCTGAAAAAAATGAATTTACTATTTCTGCCTTTCTGCATTTGATTTTAAGGTTTTTATACCCTAATACATGGTCAATTTTTGTTTAAGTTCCATGAACTGCTGAGAAAAAAGTAAACTCTGTCTCCATTCAATTTTCTTTAAAGATCTATCATATCTAACTTTTCTAACATTTTGTTTACTTCCCTAACTCCTTTGTTATTATTTTGTGGTTTGATTTATCTAATTCTAAGAGAGCAAGGTTGAGATCCCCCACTAGTATAGTTTTGCTGTCTATTTCTCCTTGCATCTCTCTTAACTTCTCTAAGAATTTGGATGCTATACCACTTGGTACATATATGTTTAGTATTGACACCACTTCATTATCTATGGTACCCTTTAATAAAATATAGTTTCCTTCCTTGTCTCTTTTGATTAGATCTATTTTTGCTTTTACTTATTCTGAGATCAGGATTGCTACCCCTGCTTTTTTTTTTTTTTTGTTCACCTGCAACATAAAAGATTCTGTTCCAGCCCTTTACCTTCACTCTGTATGTATCTCTATGTTTTAGATGTGTTTCTTGTAAAAAACATATTGTTGGATTCTGGTTTTTAATCCAGTGTACTATCTGCTTCCTTTTTATGGGAGAGTTCATTCAATTTATATTCACAGTTAAAAATAACTAATTCTGTATTTCCTGCCATCTTATTTACCCAAGTTGTGTTTTTTTCTCTTTCCTTTCTCCTATCTCTCTTCCCCCCTCCCCAGTATTTTGCTTTTGATGACCACCTCCTTCAAATAGTCCTCCCTCCTTTAGAGCCACTCCCCCCTTTTTTACACCTTTCCCCTAATTATTCTATTTTCCCTTCTATTAGTCTACCCCTGTCTTTTCCTCCTTTCCCTCCCACTTCCCTACAAGGAGGGACAAGTTTTTTTTCTGTGAAACCAAATGTGTCTGATATACACTTTTAGAGGCCAATCTGATGAGAGTAAGATTCACACAGTGCTCATCACCCTCCCTTCTTTCCCTCAATTATATTAGGTTTTCTTTGCCTCTTCATGAGATTTCAACTTACTTTTACCTCCTTTTTTATCTCCTTTTACCTATTTTTCCAGTATGAACCCCTTTCTACCTCTAGTTTCTTTTTCATATTATGAAAGTAAAAGCAAATTATACCCCCATTCTTTAAGGATACCCATAGTAGAAATATAGTTCTCAAGAGTTCTTTCCTTTTACCTTTTTATACTTCTCTTGAGTTCTGCATTTGGAGATCAAATATTTTATTCAGTTCTGATCTTTTCATTAGAAATAGGTGAAATTCACCTATATCCATCTTCTACCTTGAAAGATAATGCTCATTCTAACTGGATAGCTTATTCTTGGCTGTAATACAGCTTTCTTTACCTTTCTGTATATCTGATTCAAGGTCCTTTGATCCTTTAATGTGAAAGCTGACAGATATTGTGTAATTCT
This sequence comes from Myrmecobius fasciatus, assembly GCA_023553655.1. Taxonomy (NCBI): domain Eukaryota; kingdom Metazoa; phylum Chordata; class Mammalia; order Dasyuromorphia; family Myrmecobiidae; genus Myrmecobius; species Myrmecobius fasciatus. Next base: position 30,746 of record JAJPUD010007094.1, read on the forward strand.
AATTACAGTTCCTCGGTATTTGAATTGTTTCTTTCTAGGTGCTTGCAATATCTTTTCCTTGGTGCGTTAGTCCAAAGCACCTGCCCACAACCAGAACAGAGTGGCCTTCTCAGGTGCTTAGAAACTGCCATGCTCTGAGACCCGGCCCAGCTTCCTGCCCTGTCTGCACTGCTGTCTGAGCTGGGCAGACTGTCCCCCTGCCTGTCTGAAACAAACCTGTTTTGAAATTCTTCCAAGGTAACTTCTTCTGAGAATATGTTGTATTCCAGATGTTTGTGGGTTCTTTGACTCCAAAACCAGTTAGGGGCTTAATCACCTGGTCTGAGAGAAGGTTAGAGGAGGTCACTGAATCATGTCTGCACTCCACCATCTTGGCCCTGCCCCCTAGGTAAGAGATTTAATCAGACTGAAGTCCATTCTTTCTTTTTTTTTTTTTTTCTGGTTCATGTATTCCCATGGCCAAAGAATTAATCATGTGATGCGCTCATGTAATTGGAGAAGCTGATCCTTAGACAATATATAGAGTCTATCAAATTGACCTTCTACAAAGCCTTTCAAACATATCCTCTGCTGGCATATCCACCAACCACCAAGTTTTCATTATTTTATTTAAACTATTTATTTTCAAAACACATGCATATATAATTTTTCAATATTGACCCTTGTAAAAACTTGTGTTGCAAATTTTCCCATTCTTCTTCCCACTCCCTCGCCTAGATAAAATCCAAGTAATCCAATATATGCTAAACATGTTAAAATATATGTTAAATCCAACATATGTATACATATTTAGATCATGCTGCACAAGAAAAATCAGATTAAAAAAAGAAAAAAAATGAGAAAGAAAACAAAATGTAAGAAGCAGCAAAAATGTGAAAATGCTATGTAGTGATAAATACTCAGTTCCCTCAGTCCTCTCTCTGGGAGTAGATGGCTCTCTTCATCACAAGATCATTGGAATTGGCCTGAATCATTTCATTGCTAAAAAAAAGCCATGCCCATCAGAACTGATCATCATATAATCTTGATGTCACCATGTATAATGATCTTCTGATTCTGCTCATTTCACTCAGCATCAGTTCATGTAATCATCTCCAGGCTTCTCTGAAATCATCCTGTTGATCATTTATTATAGATCAATAATATTCCATGACATTCTTATACTATATTCAGCCATTCTCCAATTTATGAACATCCACTCTGTTTCCAGTTTCTTGCCACTACAAAAAGTATTGACACAAACATTTTTGCACATGATCCACAAAGGTTTTATTGTAATATATTAATTCCTTAGAATGGCAACTTTGTGGAAAATACTCCTATATTTATTGAGCACCTTATTTATTATAAAGTATTTCAAATATCCTATGTGAAGGAAGTAGTACACCATTTTTCTCCATTTTACCAATCAGTAAATTGATGTTTAGAGGTGTTTATTGCCATGATCACATAATTAGTAACTATTGAAATGGAGATGTAACTAGAAGGCCATTGTTCTTTCCACTGTAGCACTGTACCTTTCCAATATTCAGCATTCTATAAACTGTTATAAATGATTCAGAAGAAGTGCATGAATTGGTCTTTACCCTCAAGGAGATTGGAATATTTTTATTTTAGCAAAATAAGATACACACGTTTCAGTAGTTAACTAATACCCCAAATGTGTAGCACAACCTGACAACCTCACTATATCCAAGAAAATTCAGACATAGAAACTCAGATGCAACAAATAAAAGTAGTATGTCTGATTTCTAATTCTGTGTCCTAAACAAATCAGAGTTTGGGGAAAATTAAAAGCTGATTTTCACATTTCTAATTAGAATTTTTCCTCTGATGTGGCCTGTGACAATATACCACTATGAAAAGATGTAATCAAGAACAGTACTCTCTAAGTAAGGGCATATGCAGCAATCAGTTTAACTGCATTTGAAAACAAGGTTGATGTGAATGTTAGATACAAATTAAAGGGGCATATTCAATCACTGCTCATATGCCCTTATTAGGAAATATACTTGAAATGTCTACTTTTTTTTCTTTTTTTTTCAGTTGTGCTTATTGATATTCAAGCCAATTGTCCAACATATGAGCTGGAATCTTTCTGGAATTAAATGGCAAGAGTTAACATTCAATACAGCCCACATGAACAAAGTAAAAATGTAAATTCTTAAAGTGGAGGTTAAAATATGTGTTATACATGTTTCCAGATCAGTTTTGTCATTGTTTGTAATGAGCAGGTGTCCACTCTCCAATGATGAGAAACAGGATCTATGCTTCTTCTGGGCATCATCTTCACTAGAAAGTGCCATGTGCCTCATTTAAGAACCAAACTGTTGTATATTCAAGCACTATCACAGTGTGCATACCCCTGAAAACAAGCTCAGTATGGAGGTTTCATAATTGCACTAGAGCATATAATTAGGCAATTAGAGCTATTAAAAGTTGACAAAGCACCAAGTCTGGATGAATTATATTCCTGAATCCTGAGTGGAACTGCAAAGGGGAAATAAGAAAGCTTCTGGAAAATATTTGCAATAGCTTGCTGAAGAGGAAAGTTGTCTATAGGACACAAGGTAGGAGCAATAACTCATGTGTTGAAGCATTCATGTTTCTTGAAAGGATTGGAGATATGAAAGACTCACTTCATTCACATTCATAATAGTGTGCATATTAATAAACAGAAATTACCTTGGCAGAATGTGTAATAAGGTAAAAATATAAAATGAAAATAAAACATTAGAACTACCAATTAAATTTTTGAAAACAACTGAATGTTTTGGCTCAATAAACATTTATAATTTAACTTAGCATCAAGGAACATAATAAATGAAGCCGTTTATTAAGACACATCCATTCAAAATGAGCCCAAAACCCCCAGAATGAAAAGCATAGATCCTGTTTCTCATCATTGGAGAGTGGACACCTGCTCATTACAAACAATGACAAAACTGATCTGGAAACATGTATAACACATATTTTAACCTCCACTTTAAGAATTTACATTTTTACTTTGTTCATGTGGGCTGTATTGAATGTTAACTCTTGCCATTTAATTCCAGAAAGATTCCAGCTCAAGGAAAGAGTACTTTCTAAAGGGAAGATAAGCTATAGAGAAATCTGACTCTTTGATCAGCTTATAAAATTCACATTAAGAATCAATGGTCTGCAATAATTACAATTTTCTTAGAAGCACAACTGATAGAATTGCTGATGTTTATTTTCGACAAATGAAGAATAGGGGGATTCTGTCTGAGAATCTGAAGGAAAGTACTTGGGAGCTGACAGATGTTGCATACTTTCTAAAGTTGACAAGTATGTGAAGGTAATGACACTGGAGACTGAAAACAATTACAGGAGCTTCATACTCAAAAGTAGTGTAATCAAAGATGTAGACCAAGAAAACACTTGGAGTTAATGCATTCATAATTTTTGGAGGAAGTGAAAGAACCAAGATCTGGGGGTAGAGAGGTACAAGGGTGATTTTTATCAATTGAGACATCTCACTTGAACCACCACAGGATGCTCTTCTATGACAGTTCCTGGAGGGGAAAAAATGTCACTTACATAAAATGATATTAATCAAAATCAGCACATTACAAAAGAAAAAAAAAAGAAATAGAAACCACAAGTGATTTTACAATGCTCAAACATTGCACAGCATGCCAAATAATGTGAAAGGAATACTGAAGCAACAGGGCATGGAAGAAACTTTAAAAATGGAAATGACAGGTGGAATCTGAGGAATAATTCAGAAGAAGAATAACAAAGACTTGCTAACTGAATGGATGTGAGAATGAGAGACATTGAGCTATAAATCTAAAGTCTGAAACATGAGAAAATAGTATATCTGTTATAAGAAAAATAGCATGGATGGGTTTGAATAATCCTCGATTTCAATATGTCATTGAAATATCAAAATAAAGATGATTAATAGGTGTCTCCTGCCCTGTGGCCAAGTAAAGGATAAGAAGGGCTAGACTTTTATAAATTTAGGAGTCACCAATATAGTACTGGTAGCTTAAAAATGGAAAAAAAAAGGAATATATTAGAAAAATGTTTAAAAAGAATATATTCTATATATAATGAAAAGATTTAATTTTTTTCAATTCAATGAATTATAATTGAATAGTTACTGTGCTATATACAGGGGACTACATAGATTAATAAAATCAGGTCCCTACTCTCAGAAAGTTCTGGTAAAGGAGCTAAGCTTAAACATAATTACAATACAAATTAAAGTATTAAAGAGTTTAACAGACATAAAACATATTTGGAAAATTGAAAGAAATGAGGAATTCCTTCTCCCTGGGAGATCAGGAAAGGTTTCAAAGGAGATAGCCCTGAAGTTTACTCTGGTAAGTAAGTTTTTTGCTTCAATTAGCACATATAGGATGCAATAGAAAAAATAAGCATATTATGAGAGCATAGAACTGCATAAGTAAAGACATAGAAACAAGAAAAAATGATATTCATTTCAAAAGAGAGAATCTTAGCATTTCACTTGAACATAGAGTGCATGAAGGGTACTGTTAGAGAGAAACCTAACTCTAACTAGAGTTAGTTCTGATATAACATTAGAATGAAATGAAGTCCTCACAAATCCTTGAACATTTCAATGAAGCTTCCAGCATCCATCTCAGAAAGAATTTGCAACAAGTAGTTTCGTATGCACATATGCTGTCTGTCATCACATCATGTTAGTAGGGTAGGCTACAAGAACTCGTAGTTATCTGACACCCACAAAATTATAGGGATCCCTGAACCTAAGGTGGATGGGATTTGAATGACATTAAATGACCAGGAAGCTGGGTCAAGCTGGGAAGGAGGCAATCAAATCCCAAAGGTAATTATTTTGCTCTTTAGGAAAAAACTAGTGCCCATTTGAAGAAATGGAGAAGCTCTGCTTCTTTTACAATGGTAACATCAAATAAATCTCAATAATGATTTGGAGTTAGGAAATGTCACACCAAGGCATTAATAGGCAATGGGAAGCCAATGAAGGTTTCTGAGTAGATGAATAGTGGCATCTATATTAAGCATTTCACCAGGTTAATTTTTGATTTTGAAATTTGAGGGTTTTTTTTTAATTTAAGCATCCTTAGATAGATCATGTTATCAAGCTCCTTAAATTACAGTGAATAGTTGAATTCAAGTTTACAAATTTTAGATGGGAAAGTCAGCCTATATTCTAGTAGAAAGACATAGTACATACAAAGCTAAATATAATACAAAATAATCCACAATTTAAATGCATTAGAATAGCTGAAAAAATGAAATGTGTCTTCAAGAAAAAAAATAGATCTCTAATAAAATATATAGGAGATAATAAAATAAAAGTTGTTCACAACAAAAAGAACAAAACGATCATTTCAAGTTCTGTATATTTAGAGGGCAGGAGTAGAGAGAATGCAAAACTAAGCAAACACGAAATTTTGTTTTAAATAACCATGAAAGTATATGAAGGAAAAAGGGTCTAAATAACATAAATATTAAGTGAAATTCAAAGAAAAAAAAAGAAATGTGAAAATATCCATAGTAAAAAAAAAGACTGAAAAGTGAGAGTAGAAGAAAATTTTATCTACACTTGCAATGCAGTATGGTAGCCACAAAGGCCATTGTTTCACTGAAATAAAGTTCTTGTTCATAATTGCATGATAGGCAAAGGTAAACCCTCAGCTCCAGACAACATATTATAAGAAATATCAGAGAGTTTGACACTGAGAATAACAATGATTAAGGTGGCATGAAAAACTATCTGCTGAGAAGTTAAAAAGAAATAAATATGTAGAGCCTGGCTGTTTAAAAATGACTAAGGTAGAGTGATGATAAGTCTCCACAAACATTGTAAGTGTGTAATAAACAACAAATGAGAGGAATGATTTATTGCGGCACAAGGAGGTAAACTAAAAGGAATCTGTGAGATGAATAGCAAATATAAAACATTTACTTTCATTTCCTTTTTAATTTATAAAAAGATTCCTATTGCTTAAACTCTGGATGCCCAGCAAATGCAAAACTATGAGTGAGCAAGGAGGATAATTGAAGCATACTTCCAATTCACCCTTGGTCATTTTACCCTTTTCTTCATTGGTCATTTCTATCAGAGAAAAAACGGGTTTTAAAAATGGTTATTTGGAATGAGAAAATATATGACAACTATTGACTTCAACTTTGAGTGATTGCAGAAATGTGTAAATGAATAAGTTGTAAGATGAAGATTCCCCAGGATAACTGGAGAAGACGTCATTCTATGAGACATGATTGACTATTAGTCATATAATCTCTGTGATTATATAAGATATAATGTAAAGAAATAACCATCTTTGTGAAGGGGGAATATCAATAATTTGTTTAACAATTAAAAACAGTTCCCTCATCCTAAATGTGTTATAACCTAAGCTATGGTAGCTGATCTTTTTTTTTTATTTTCACTATGACTTTCCTAAAAGATTTTCCAATGTGGAGCATTCTTTTTTTCCCCTTCTTTATTCTTTCTTTCCTTCCCCCTTCCCTATTTTCCTTCCTTCGTACCTTCTTTTTTTTCTACTCTCTCTTTTTTCTTTCTGTCCCTCTCCTTTACTTTTTTCTTCCTGACGAAATAAAGATTGCAAATAAGGATAATTTCTATAAGGATGATGATATATTATGAATTTTAGCTGTAAGTATATGTATATGTATATCTCATAATTGTCCACGTATGCATATCAATAAAAATACATATGTATATGTATGTATAGCTTTATAATCATTATAAACTAGGGTTGAAAGACCTCAGAAGAAACTTTTATTTGTATCTAATACTTTTAAAAATCATGTCAGGGATTGACTTAAATAATTTGAAATGTTTATTATAGAAAATATGTAGTATTTAAAAGTTTAAAAATACTTTGCAATCCAGATTTGTTACTTATACTCAGATAAATCCTTAAGAACTATTTTTCTATTAATTTTTTAAATGAAGTGTCATGAAATATGAACACCAAAAAATTTGTTTCTTCACTTCTAAAATGACAGGCATGTAGTATTTGCTTTCTTCCAGGCTCTAAAATTCAAAGAAATAGGAGGAAGATTTTATTGTTGGTTCATTTTCTTTGAAAGTAAATCCAAATAGAAAATACTCAAGATGGGGCAGCTAGGTGGTGCAGTGGATAGAGGACCAGCCCTGAAGTCAGGAGACCTGAATTCAAATCTGGCTTCAGACACTTAACACTTAACTAGTTGTGTGACCCTGGGCAAGTCACTTAACCCCAATTTGCATAGGAAAAAAAATGCTCAAGATGAAAGTAATTATTAATTTCACATAGAGAAGAAATTAGAACCATCATAAGAACAATATAACAAATAGAGTAATCCAATTCTACAGAGCATTAAAGTTTATTTCTAAGCAATTTTAACACTATTCCATGAAGCCAGGAATTTTATTTTCTAATCAGGAGAAAGGGAAAGAAGGAAAGACATATTATGCAGCTCCTATTATGCTCCAGGCACTGTGCTTAGGTGATTCTAAAAATATCTCATTTAATTCTCACAATAACCTTTGGGCATAGGAACTATTATTTTATTTCCATCTTACAGATGGGAAAACTGAGATTAAAAAAAGAGATTAAAATAACTTGCTGTTGTCACAGCTAGTAAATATCCAAGGATGGATTTGAACTCAGGAATTTATCATTCTCGGCTTTCTACTCACTATACCAAAATAATACAAATGTATAAAATATTTTCAGTGATCATTAAGAATATGCTCTGGGGGCAGCTAGGTGGCGCAGTGGTTAGAGCACCAGCCCTGAAGTCAGGAAGACCTGAGTTCAAATCTGGTCTCAGACACTTAACATTCCCTAGCTGTGTGACTCTGGGCAAGTCACTTAACCCCAATTGCCTCAGCAAAAAGCAAAAAAAAAAAAAAAAGAATATGTTCTGAAGTAAATCTGACTCAATTTGTTATGATGCTTCAGGTTTGGGATTAGAGTGAAAGATACATTTGTATTACTTTTTTTTATTAAAGCTTTTTATTTGTATAACATATATATGGGTAGTTCCCCAACATTGATCTTTACAAAGCTTTCCATTACAAATTTTACCCCCAGTCCCCTCCCCTCCCCTAGATGGCAGGAAGTCCACTACATGTTAATAATGTTGAAATGCTTGAGAAGTTATGCAAGAAAAATCCTATCTACAAGAAAAAAAAAAAATTAGAGAAAGGCAACACAATGCAAGCAAATGTCAATAGAGATCATGAAAATGTTACGTTGTGGTCCATATTTCATTTCCCTCTCCCTGGGTGTATATGGTTTTCTTCAGTGAACAATTGGAACTGGTTTGAGACAATTCTTTGTTGCAGAGAGCCATGTCCATCAGAATTGATCATCATGTAATACTGTTGTTGCTGTGTATGATGATATCCTGGTTCTGCTTGTTTCACTCAGCATCAGTTCATGCAAGTCCCTCCAGGCCTCTCTGAAATCGTCCTGCTGGTCATTTCTCACAGAGCAATAATATTCCATAACATTCATATACCAGAATTTATTCAGCCACTCTCCAATTGATGGGCATCCCTTCAGTTTCCAGTTTCTAGCCACTACAAAAAAGGGCTGCCACAAACATTCTTGCAGAAGTGGGTCCCTTTCCTTCCTCTAGGATCTCTTTGGGATATAGGCCCAATAGAAACACTGCTGGGTCAAAGGGTAATCACAGTTTGACAGCTTTTTTAGCATAGCTCCAAATTGCTCTCCAAAATGGTTAGATATGTTCACACTTCCACCAACAATGTATTAGTGTCCCAGCTTTCCCACATCCCCTCCAACATTCATCGTTATCTTTTCCTGTCATTTTAGCCAATCTGACAGGGGTATAGTGGAACCTCAGGGTTGTCTTAATTTGCATTTGTCTGATCAATAGTGATTTGGAGCAACTTTTCATATGACTAGAGATGGTTTTAATTTCATTGTCTGAAAATTGTCTGTTCATATCCCTTCACCACTTATCTATTGAAGA
>JAJPUD010007094.1:49736-68841 GCA_023553655.1 Myrmecobius fasciatus
AAATGACTACTTCGCCTCTTATTTCTTACTGTTTTTAACATTTGAATGTGAGTTCCTTGAGAGTAAGTAGTGTGCTTCTGAGTTTTTTGGTATCCCTTACACTTTCGGTAGTACCTAGACTTAGTAAGAACTTAAAAATAATGTTTTGAATGACTGCCAAGCAAATATGCATAAGATATCTCAATTGTCAACACACATTTAACAAGTGCTTACTAATTACCAGTGCTAGAAAAAGAAAGGAAAGAGGAAAGGAAGGAAAAAAAGAAAAGAAGGAAGAGAAGGAAGGAAGGAATAGAGGGAGGGAGGAAGAGAAAGGCAGAGGGAGGGAGGGAAGAAAAGAAGGAGGGAAGGATGGAAGGAGGAATGAAGGAAGGAGGAGAGGGAGGGACGGAGGGATAAGGAAAGGAAGAAGGGAAGAAGAGAGTTAGGAGTCCCCGAATCTCACTACCAGAGGATTGGTCCTCTTTCTTTTTGTGGTTTTCTCTGCCTGCATTTTCTCTTTACTGGTTTGTTTCCTCTTAAAGTCTTCCTTATTATTTTCAAGAAACAGATTTTTTAATATTGAACTTAAGGCATGGTCCATTTGTATTTAGTCAATAGCACTTTGTCCTCTCTAATTCAATGAATGGGCTTGTTTGTTCCTTATAAAGAAATCACCTGACTTTATGTAAAATTTTAAAGTTAAATAAATAGTACCTGATAAGCCCCCTCCTTTTTTAGCCAATTCTATGAACAAGTATTGGCTTTTCAATAGCAATGCCATTACATTCCTATTGTTACTTAACTCTCTTAAAATTTTGCAATTCCCAGTAAGTCATATTTGTCTATAGGTCCAAATTCTGGACTGCACATCTCAAATGAATGAAGGGTATATTCCAGGCCAATAGCATAATAGTAAATTTGGAGTTATGAAATAAAATGTGCATAATCAGTAAAATATATTATTATTCCATGAACCCATATGAGGTTCAAAAGGAGACTCCTAAAGGTTGGGGTCACAAAGGCCAGGTGTCTCAAACGAATCTGCAGCTTAAACCCATCTCCAAGTCAAGGGGCAAAGATTATTGTGATTGTATTGCCAATTGAAGTAGGCTAAGTTCCAAAAGGATTTAGCAAAGATTCAGGAACAAAAAGAGAAATTTATAGGAAAAGACAGGTCTGTTCTTCATGTCACTAATATGCTAATTTTATGGCCCAGAAGTAGAACTAAGGAGTGGTCTGATATGCAAGTTATCATTTGTCTCAGAAACCTTCTGAAACAGAACAACAGATTGCTATCTGGCAGTCTGCAAAGTTTCTAGGACTATACTATTGCCAAAAGATTTTAGAATCATTGACAGGCAGATTGTTACAACAGCACTCTAAGGTCAGAGGACCTCAGGATTACAGCTGTATTTTCCCTAGAAGCTGGATCTTATCACCTTCAGCAGGTCCACGTAATATAAAACATTAATAAACAGCATAAATTGGTAAAGCAAAATTATTATAGCAAATAAGTAAGTATACCTATGGTAAATAAATATATAGTAATTACCATATGCATCAATAAATATGCTAATTTCTTCTTAGTATTCTTTTCTTTTGTTAGATGCATTCCATCTCTGTCCAGGAATCTGTCATCCCTATCTTTTGCTCCAAGATCCAGAATTTCTAATCACATCCTCAGATGCCACCTTCTTAGCCAACTTTTCAATTCACAATTTAAATTTTCTATTATTCATCTCTTTTTCTTTAGTGGATAATGAGAAAAACACAATTTATCTACAGTAATTGTAAAGAGATCATTATTATTATAATTGTTATATTATAGTCATTGTGCTGATTATTGCTATTGTTATTAAACTTTAGCCCTGGAATCAAGAAGAACTAAGATCAGTTCTACTCTCAGATGCTTACTAGATGTATGATCCTGGAAAAATTTCTTAAACTCTATTTGCCTCAGTTTCTCCAACTATAAAGAAGATTATATAAATAGTGCCTACCTCATAGGTTGTTATGAGGATCAAATGAAAATAGTTCTATAACAGCACAGGGCTTATTATATAATTAGCCCTTAAAAATGTTTATTTTCTTCCTCCGAGAAATTGTTTTTCCACTTCTTACAATACCTTTTGTACCCATGTGAATCATCAGAAGTAAATAGTTATATGTTTTAATCAATCTTGGAAAATTCTGTTATGTCTTATATCATCAGAGGGAACAAACTCAAATACAAACGAGGCTACTCTTTTGGGTATATATTGACTTTGTTTTTAAAATTTAACTATCTATATTATTTCTCTGTGAATATATAATATATAATCTTTAATTATTTTATTAAATGTTCCCCAATTATATTTTGATCTGATTCCTCTATACTCATGAATGTTACTTGCAACATAAGACCCCTGGGCTCTCTGTCTTAGTATAATGTACAAGAAAGGCAATAGAGCTATGTTATTATTGACTGTACAAATAGCTAATTCAGGTTCCAAGTAGAAAATCATTAACTAATGCTATTCTTTTTTTCTTTATTTTTTTTGCACTTTGTTTCTTATCTGACAGTTTTTTATCTAATAGCTTCTGTAACTCTTCTATGGCATTCTTTGACAAAGCAAGATGTTTCTTCTTCTTGGTAGCTACATACTTTTCAGGAAGAATATCAAATCTGATTTTTAGCTCTTATTATATAGTTTTTTTTAAATTTTTCTTCTATTCATTTTCTGCTTAATACTCTTTCACTCTCCAATATCCTAACAAGGATAAGATCTTTCCCTCTCCATTTTACACTTTCCACCCTTACTGAACCCCAGGAAAACTTCAATTATGTTGCATCCAGGAATATATCTTTGTTCCTAACAATCTGGAATAGGGAATGGATTTGAATTACTTTCAAAATCAGCTTACTAAGTAAATGAATCTTCAATATTTGTTCCCCCACAAAAATTAGGTGAGCATCAAAGCATACTCGGGCTACAGGCATTTAATATACTCATAAAGGAAAATACAATCAACAGCAGTAATTCTGTATTGTATTTCTTCCAAGAGCTCAGTATTTCCCTGTGAATAATAACCATGAAACCAAGTAGTAGGAACTTCTAGTCATTTGACTTTGGCTGGCACATTTTGAAACTTTTGTGATACTGACCTAATTATAGTGAGGTGATGGTTTCAATATAAGCAGATGATGCTCTTTACATATAAGAAATATGCTATAGCCTAGGAAGGCTGCATGTTATTTGCTACTTCTATTAAGAGCAAAATTAGCTGAAATGCCTCAGAGCAGGATGGAAGTGTGTTAGGGGTAAAGAAAAGGAGTTGTTATCATTGGGCATGACTCCACAACGACCTTACCTTAAGGTACAAACATTTCATTCCAGATTTATGCAATATTGCATATTTTTCTGTTAATATTAGGAATCTTTTAAAAGCTAAAATTTCAGCCACAGGACAAAGACAAACAATGATGTAAAGAATTGGAAATTATGAGTATTAATGATTATTGTCACTAACCTCCAAATATAACTAAAAAAGAATTATTTCCTATCATTACTTTTAATGATTCATATCCTTTACAACCTAAACAAAGAAAGTGTAAGCTGGTATACAATGTTATCCCTCTTTTTTTTCCTCCCACAAAAAATAAAGATACTGTATACATTAATTTGCATGGAATATTTTTATAGTTGTCCAAATAAACATTACAAAATTCAATTGACTTTTTAAATGAAAATATGTGTTCCTTTAAGTGATTCAACTGTCTCCTTTTTAGTTCTAATATTAGCCTTCTCATTTTCGCTATTTACCACTTGTAACAGATTTTTGGCATCAATCCATTTCTCACCTTTCAGAATCTAATACATCTTCATCAACTTTGTCTCCCTTAGCCTCATTTTTCTTAGCCACATACGGCTAATCTTTCATTCTATCTTAAACCAGAAAAACCTGGAAGTATTGTTAGCCTCCTAGGTTGCATTTTTTTTGTTTTATTTTATTTTTTTTATCTTGGCATAAATGTTAAGATTTCCCACATGACATGTTTTCAGTTTTCAGTAAAAGTCAAAATGCTCACCATAAATTTCTCTACAATACTTCTCCTGATGCAGCCTTAAAATTTTTGCTAAACTCTACGTGGTAAAGAAATTTAGCTAATTAACATATAATCTCCAACTCGATTTTCATGTCCTACATCAGGAAAAAGGAGAAATATTAAGATTTTTTTAAAGGCATGTTTCAAGGAATTTCTATTTCATTGATATAGTCAACTCCTGGTAAAGGATTTTTATCTCCTAATTCAGATTAGCACCTGTTCTGCAATTTACCATCTTAGAGAATTGCCTGGGGCTCTGAGAGTTTATTTGATTTATTCAGGGCCTTGAGTATATATTCATTTGAGACATGACCTGAATCTAGATATTCTTCATTCTAAGGCTATCTCTCCATCCACTAGTACTAAGAAGTTTGGTCAATGTTTTGTAAGAAGAACTAGGGAGCCAAATGATATCATTAAAACACTAGAGACTTAAGAGTATATATTTGTTCTCATTTTTATAAATTTTTGTTTTACCTATAGCATGACATAGTATGTTGCATTCTTGAACTAAACATTCATTGAAGCTCTGTAGACATTACTGTTACTCTCTAATTCTTAATATTTACAAGCATAATTGGTTATCATTAAACAAGTGCCTATTAAAAAGGCAAAGACAAGGAGAGAAAAGAGGAAGGACCTGTTCATTTAAGGATCAATCACCCCTTAGTAAGCTCTCAGAAGTATAGTTCCAAGTAATCCACCTCTATTATAGGCACAATTCAGGGTTTCCTTTTTGTAACACAGCTCTTTCTGTGAAAATTTATCAAGTATCTTATTCAATACAAATAATATACATATGTGTGTATGTAAGTCCCAAATTATGTGTGTGTATATCACCCCTAATATGTGCATGGTTAAGATTCAAGCTGTTTTAGTCCCTGATAGATATCTAAATATATTATCTATTTATCTATATGCCATATATAAAATATATATAGCTATCTGTCTCTCAAGGACTAAAGCCAATGGCAAATTAATCTTCCTCCCCCATCCCAACTTCAGTGCATCCCAAAGAGAACAGAAATTTCCTAATTGACTAGGTATTAGTGAAAACAACCTGAGAAAATTAGATTAGTCAAAGCATTCTCAGATTTTTTTATAAATAGAAAATGAAACATTTTAAATTGCATGAGAATGAGAAACAAAACAAAAAAATTCAATCGTTCATTGAAAAGATCTCTAAGATATAATTAAGGATGTCTGAAATCAGTTTTAAGATCTAATATTGATTGCCCCTGGGAATACATATGCTTTAGCTTCATATATATATTTCTGTTAGTTTTGTTGTTGTTGTTGTTTTAGAACACTCAAAGGATAGAGTGATGCTGAGTTACACTCTCTTGGACCAAGAACTCTAATGATTCATATCACGTGGAAACTCCTTTCATTTACAGGGAACAGAGAATATAAAGAAGCATGCTTTGATGTATCATTTTCTTAAGTTATCTATTTTAGCAACTGGCAATTGAATTTTTTTGTTCATTGCAGTCCTTTTCCATTTCACCAATTTTGTTTTTCAGTGAGTTGTTCTCTTTTTCCATTTCATCATTGGTGTCTTTTTCATATCTCTTTTGCAGGGCATTATATCCTTCTTGCACTGATCTCATTTCATTTGCCCATTTTTCTTCTAACTCTCTTTCAAGAATCTTTATTCAGTCTTCCAGGAAAGCCTTGTGAAATAGGGACCAGCTCATTTCTCCCTTTGTGGCTTCCTCTAGAGTTGCTTTACCTTTATGAACCTCAGGATCTGAGGTCTGTCCTTCTTTCTCTCCATAAAAACTGTCTATGGTAAGAGTTCTTTTCTGTTTTTCATTCATTTTTTAAAGCTTGAGGTCTATTTAAAGCAGAGGAAGAGCAAATGCTTTAATTTGCCCTGGGGCAGTTCGGCTGATGACTTCTGGTACTGGGCTATTGGGGCCTGGTCCCGCATTCTCAGTGGTTTTCAGTCTACCTTTTACAAAAGGCAGATCTGCCAAAGCCCTTGCCTGCAATCAGGGCTGAGTGTCCCAACTGCTTCAGATACACTCCCCAGGTGCTTAGAACCTGCCACACTGAGTCCTGCCCAGCTTCCTGCCCTGTCTCCCAGAGCTGCTCCTGAGCTCAGCAAACTGCCTGTCGCTCTAAAGCTCCTCCAAGGTACCTTCTTCTGGATATGTGTTGTACTCCAAATATTTGGGGGAGCTTTCACTCCAGAACCAGTTCAGAGGCTTAATTTGCTGTTGGTTTGAGAGAACACCAGAGGAAGTCAGAGAGTCCTGTTTTCACTCCGCCATCTTGGCTCCGCCCCCCCCAAGCATACTTTGAGACTGAAGATTAATGATACATGTATGTTGTTTTTGTGAATGAGAAAAAAGTCTTAAAATCTAAGAAAAGACCAAGGAGAACCATCTAATAAACTAGGGAATTTAGGGAAAATGGTGGGTGTAGTAGTCAATAAATTATATTGCTCTATTGTATCTCCTCTAAAGGAATTATAAGTTAGAGATAGAAAATATTGGTATCGATTTTTTCTGTCATTTTTCAGTTGTGTCAGAATTTTTGTGAACCTATTTAGGATTTTCTTGGCAGAGATATCAGTCGTTTCTTTCTCTAGCCTATTTTACAGATGAGCAAAATGAACTAAACAGAGTTTAGGTGACTTGCCCAGGAAACACAACTAGGGTATTTGAGAAAAGATTTGAACTCACAAAATAATTTGCATTCCTTACTCCATGTCTGGAATTATCTCTGCTGTGCCATCTAGCTATTACAGATATCCTTATTGTTATAGATGTAAAGATAATTATAGATTTAAACATCTCCATTTTCAGGGGAAAAATTATTAATGTTTTCTCAAAGGACTACTCTGATGTCTTCCTGAAATGCTAGCTCACAAAGCTTGAGTCCTCATTGCATTAGGTTCTAATCTTTACTTCCAGTTATAAATTAATGATAGAACATTTGTTGAATTTGGGGGAAAGGGAATGTAGAGTTCTGTCTATTGGTTCAGATGTTGAAAGTGCTACTTTTCAATTGTTCAAAATCTAAGCTGATCTGAAATTGCTTGATTCTCTGCATGGTCCAGACTGTCCTGCTTCTACCATAGCACTCAAGGTACACCTCAGTGAGATTAAAGGTCTAGTTTTTGAATACATTGGTGATAAATGTGCTACCTTATCTGATTTTTACCCCAAATGATGACAGATATCCCTAAAAGTTAAAGATGACATTGCAAAGCCAGTGGTCTAAGGAGTATAATGCAACTCAAATTTTCAGAGCAGAGAGACCAGTATTGCCAAAATCCTGATTTTTAAGATTTAATCCTTCAATGACATAAAGGAGAAAGATTTTTTTAAACAAAGTATAATTTTTGAACTCTGTAAAATTATTAATATTATTTCCCTCTGAGACTGTATAAACACATAAGGATAAGAATGATTTCATTCTTTGAATTTGTTTCCACATTGCAATCATCATAGTTAGCACAATATGTGTTATAGATGAGAATTTGATATTTGTTGATTCCTGTTTACACTGATGATGTTCTGATCCTCAGCAAAAGATAATCATCTTTTGATTATTTGATTATGGATTTGATCCATAATCATCTACATAATGCCATTAGTAAAGGTATTGCATTAGTTTAAGGGTAAATAGATATACAAGAACATGAGAAAACAAAACAAAAACAAGCGAAAAATCAGAATAATAAGGTATTCTATTTTGTTTCTCAAAATACCAAAAAAGAATGCCTTCAAATAATATAGATCACCTAAGGTTATCTATGGGAAAAATTAGTAAGAGTTGATATATTAGAAAAGAAATTATGGGGAGATATGTATATTGTCATGTGAATTGAGAGACCTACATTAATGAAACCACAGATAAAACCATAAAAGGGAAATGACACAATCTAGAATTTTAAAATACAAATTTAAATTCTTAAAGCACATTCTTTAGAGAGAACTAGCCATCAACATAGAAAGCTATAACTATGGTATGATTATCAATACATCATATTGCTGCTTGAACCACAAATCCCTTTCTTAACCATATCAGAAATGATATTTTAATCATCAAATGGCTCATCAAGCTATTTCTTTGGCTTAAAGCATTATTTTAATTTCCACATTAACTATGGCCACATTTGGAATGAGTAAAATTTTGGCACAAATTAGTTTAATAAAATACAGTCATTCTGGAAATTCTTCAGGAATCAGATATAGTAGCAGTTTTTACTTAGTACTTGGGAAGAGATCAGATGGAAGGCAGAATGAATAAGAATATTAAACAATATTGGAGTAGTATTTAGTTGGGATTTCTCTGAGAATCACCAGAAAGCAAAAAAGACAATATTAGAACAATAAACACCTGAAAGGTTTGGGATAAAGAGAGGGGCATCATTTGCGTTCTGTGCTGTAGTTTTGCCAATATTGATTTAATTAACACACATACACACATACATACATATGCAACTATGTCCTTTTGAAAAAATCACTTTTGCTTATGAGTGTTACTTTGTGTATATATTTAGTCATAGAAAGTTATTCAACTCTATAACATTCTAGGTGCAGAAGTATAATTTATATATATATATATATATGTATACATATATATATATATATATATATATATATATATATATATATTTTACTCTGCACCCCCCTGCTAAGAAAATCAGAATTTATGTGATTAATTTAATGAAGTACCCATTAGCATTAAACTCTAGGTTCATATTCTCAATAGTATAAGTTTAATCACCTCCATCCATGTCCTGATTTTTTTCAATTTATAAAATTGGGATAAATAATGTTTGTCTTGATACTTTCAGTCTTATTGGGGCTCACAGATAAATTAGAATAACCATATACATGAACAGTGCACACAGACATATATATCCCAAGGGAAATTAGATCAAGCCTCAAAAAAAGTGAGTAAGAAAGGGGGAAAATTCATAAAAATGAAAGTATATGCTTGCTCACCAATTCAAGCCAGCCTTCTTTCCAAGAATGTTCCTTTATCAAGCTGGTCCCCAGCTCCCATTGAGAAGTTCTTGAATAGGAAATCAAAAACTTCACCACAAAGGCCTCTTGTATGCCTAAATTTTTCAGTATCTTTTTATAAGCTATCTTCCTTTTTAAGAATGCAAGTTCCTTGAAAATGAATGGGATGAACTGAATGGACTCCTCATAAGAATGTAGTCTGGACTTATGCCCTAATATTGACCTGAGAATTTAAAATAACAAACTGTGCTATAATTAAAAGCCACAGGTATTTAGTTTTTTTGTTTGTTTGTTTTGTTTTGTTTTTTATTTCAGCTTTTGATTTGCAAAACATATGCATGGGTAATTTTTCGATATTGACCCTTGCAAAGCCTTCTGTTCCAATTTTTTGTCTCCTTCCCCCCACCCCATCCCCTAGATGGCAGGTAGTTTAATACATGTTATTATGTTAAATTGTATGACAAATTGAATATATGTATGCATAATTATAGTTATCTTGCTGTATAAGAAAAATCAGATCTACAAGAAATAAAATAAAAACTGAGAGGGAAAACAAAATGCAATCAAACCTTCACAGAAAGTGTTAAAATGCTATGTTATGGTCCATACTCAGTTTCCACAGGCTTCTCTCTGGATACATATAGCTTTCTTCATCACTGAACAACTGGAACTGATTTGAAACATGTCATTGTGAAAGAGAACCATGTCCTTCAGAATTGATCATTGTATAGTCTTGTTGCCATGTATAATGATCTCTTGGTTCTGCTCATTTCACTCAGCATCAGTTCATGTAGGTCTCTCCAAGCCTCTGTGAAATCATTTGTTGGTGATTTCTTTTTTTCTTTTTTTTTTTGAGGGAATTTTATTTTATTTTATTTGCATAACATATGTGTGGGTAATTCTTCAACATTCACTCTTACATAGCTTTCTGTAACAAATTTTTCCCCCCAACTCCCCACCCCTCCCCTAGATGGCAGGATATCCACTACATGTTAATTATGTTAAAATACTTGACAAATCGAATATATGTATATATATTTCCAAACTTATCATTGTTGTGCAAGAAAAATCGTATCTACACAGAAGACATATTAGATAAAAGAAACACAATGTAAGCAAACATCAATCAAGGGTATGAGAATGTTATGTTGTGGTCCACATTTCACATCCCTCTCTCTGGGTGTATATGGCTTTCTTCAGTGAACAATTGGAAGTGGTTTGAAACATTTCATTGTTGAAGAGAGCCAGGTCCATCAGAATTGATCGTCATATAGTACTGTTGTTGCCGTGTATAATGATCTCCTGGTTCTGCTCATTTCACTCAGCATCAGTTCATGCAAGTCTCCCCAGGCCTCTCTGAAATCATCCTGCTGGTCGTTTCTTACAGAACAATAATATTCCATAACATTCATATACCATAATTTATTCAGCCATTCTCCAATTGATGGGCATCTACTCAGTTTCCAGTTTCTAGCCACCACAAAAAGAGCTGCCACAAACATTCTTGCACATGTGGGGCCCTTTCCTTCCTTTATTATTTCTTTGGGATAGGCCCAATAGAAATGCTGCTGGGTCAAATGGTATGCACAGTTTGATAACTTTTTGAGCATAGCTCCAAATTGCTCTCCAGAATGGCTGTATCTGTTCACAGCTCCACCAACAATGCATCAGTGTCCCAGCCCTCCCACATCCCCTCCAATGTTGGTCATTTCTTACAAAATAATAATATCCCATAACATTCACATACTATAATTTATTCAGCCATTCTCCAATTGATGGGCAACCATTCAGTTTCCAGTTTCTAGCCGCTACAAAAAGAGCTGCCACAAACATTTTTCTTAGAGAAAAAAAAGGAACATAATGAAAACAACCTTTCAAGATACAAGAATTAGGAGAAGGAACAGCTTCTCAATTTCTTTTTTCATTGGGATGAAGGATCTCTAGGAATATTTGGAATGTTCCCTTTTGTTTCCCAATGTCTTGAATACAGTCTTAGTTCCTCAATTTTTGTTCCCCTGCCAGTTTGCAGAAACCACTGATAGTGATAGTTCTTGCCCAGAGACCATTGTCCTCTTCTTTCAATCGCTTTTCCTACTCCAGGCGCTCAGGTCCCTTCTTCTTGGAAGTTTAATCACTCCCTTTTATTCAGGATAGAAAGGCCTACTTGCCCATCAAAGTCTGCCTATGAGTTCAGTTGAGGGTTAATTCCTTAAACATTAAACAGTGGAATGCTTTAGGGATCTCCCATCTTGATCAGCAGGCATCCATCACTTATCTCTTTAGTACCTGGAAAGGTAGTGCACCTACAATGCAAAAAGAAATCTTAATCTTTATCTGCCCAATTTAATTATTGATATTTACTCCAGATTTCTCAAACTAAAAAATCACCTTACCTTGTCTTATATAGAAACAATTTTCTTATAAGTCATATCTGTATGTGAATGAAAGACTAAAAGAAAAAAAAATATTAAGCACTTCATATATACAGAACATTAAGTGCTGGATGTACTCATACAAAAAGCAAAAAAAAAGTCTTATTGGATAGATTATACACATAAGAGTTTTCAGACTAAGGTACAGAAGCAAAGCATATGGTGATATATTTTTATAAATATAATTTTCATTTATGAGAGTCTAATTCTTTTTTTTTTTGCTTTTTGCTGAGGCAATTGGGGTTGTGACTTGCCCAGGGTCACACAGCTAGGAAGTGTCTGAGACCAGATTTGAACTCAGGTCCTCCTGACTTCAGGGCTTGTGCTCTATCCACTGCGCTACCTATATGCCCCAAGAGTCTAATTCTTTATAATTATAATGCCAAAACCTTTTGTGCCATCTTTTCCCATTAAATCTTTGTATTCTGTGCCTCCTCAGATTATAGCAATTGCAAAAAACAATTAATTGATCACATTACCCCAAGGATGGCTTGCAGAGATAATGCTTTTAGAGGTAGAGTTTGGGGACTCTGCAACCTAGACTGTTTCTGTCTGGGTGTGAAAGGAGGTGATGGTTGAAGAAATAGCATGATTTGACCACTATGACAAAAGCTGCTTGCAGTATCTTCCTCTGACAGCCTTGCTGCTTTAGCTATGCTGGCTTGTATATCCTGCAAGTCAATGTTGAAGATGATGGTTGAGTAAGTAGCCCTTTTTATAATAAAGTTTATATAATTAATGACAATTCTGGGACTTGCAAGAAGGACCTGTGGTCTGGATGGCATTGCTATTCCAAGGGTTAACAACTTTGAATCCTGGGTTATCTCCATCCGGATCTGAGGGGAGGTGGTACAATTTCTGCCTGAAGGTATTGTTCTGCTAATGTAGCAGTTAAACAAATAATTGCATAATAAACAAAGATCATATAAGCATATTGCCACTGCTTTAGGACTTCATAATAACACCGCTCTTCTACCAAATACCAAAATACAGTATGGGCTATGATGAATTATTGAATTAATCTTATTTTCCAGTATTAGACTATCCATTAATCAAGGTTCTTTAAACAGAAAATAAAAAATGGAACACTGGAAATTTCAAATGATTTAATGTTATCATCTTAAATTAAAATGTCATATTTTTTTAGGCTGTTGCATTTTTTTTACTGTTTTTGTCTAAACATTTTTTCCCCAATAAATAAAAATATATACTTTTTTCCCTCTTAAGACTTTACTGATATAATTATATATTTGCTTAAACAAGAAACAAAATATTATATAGTTTAATTTTGGGGGTACTTTAAGTAATACAATGAAAATCTTTAATTATATACTTGAGATCTCTTCTTGAACAGTATATTTACTCAGTTTTAATTCCTGAGAATTCTGCATTATTTTCAAGTATTTCATCATTCTGCTTTCCACTTAATTTTGATATTACTTTTTTAAATAAATTTTAAAAAATATTTTTACAGATTTTAACAAAAATTTTTCTAGTGCCAAATGAATGAGTCCATTAATTCCTTTTTAAAAAATGTCATTAATAGTTATAGATCCAAAAAAATAGTTATAGATCCACAGCAAATAGGCCAATTCACATATATTTATTATAGTCATTTTTAAAGCTATTATAGAATCTGAAATAAGTATATTCTTGAAGTTTAAATTTTTGTGAATAGTATTTTATCTTTTTTTCCAATTACATATATATAATTTTCAATATTCATTTTTTCATAAAATTTTGAGTTTCACATTTTTCTCCCTCACATCCTCTCATTTCCCATCTCCCAAATGACGAGCAATTTGATGTAGTTCATACATGCACTGTCATGTAAACATATGTTGTGAAAAAAAGAAACAGAACAAAAGGGAAAAGTCACAAAATAATCTCCAAAAGAGAAAATGGTTTAAATTTAAACTTTATCTAAACAAGATATTTACTTAGAAGTTTTCAAAGTCTGAAAAAATTTCTTTTGATATTCTCTTTTATGGAAAACTTATTTTTCTCTGCATTTTCTGTTTCCAGTTTCAATGGAGTATAAGTGGGAAATATCAGAAGAAACAGTGATTATTATGATTTGCACTGCTCATATTTTGCATAATCAAGCATTTCAATGCACTAAGAAATTTGTGAATGCCTTTTCAAAGCACACATCTGAATCTTTTTTTTTTAATATCTATCCATTACCATTGCTTTTACTGCCCCACTCAGAGAGCCATCATCCATGACCCCAATTTTCAAAATGGGCCAACTAAATAACAAAGACTCGATAGGTTTCCTAATCCCTTCAAAAATTTTAAAGCACATAAACAGGTGGTTCATTCAATATTTAGAAGGACAAATTATGAATTACCAAATGAATACAGATATGATTATTCTGTTACCATTGCTCACTTCAAAGTTGTTAAACTTGTTGAAATCAGAGGTAATGTTTAGAGACATCTGTGGAGATTTTAATCCTACAATATTTATTGCAATAATAACATACAAACACATATTGCTGTTGTGTTAATAGAAACTAATGCTGCATATATAGGAATGGATATTCAGTGCCAAGAAACAGAATCCATATGCATAGAAAGGAAATGTTTTATATAAGTGCAACCCTTTTATTTTGCAGCATCCCTCCTCTGGAAGGAGTAAATGGGAGGTGCAAATAGTGATAGGTGACTATTGGTTAGCAGAATCAAAATAATTTTATATATTTCTTGTCTCCAATGATTGAATGGCACAAAGTTAAAGACTTCAGAGCGAAGGTAATTAGAATAGTTCGAATTCTCCTTGCAATTTCTAACAGCAAATTTAAACCACTCCACCCTACCAAGTCCCAATGGTTGTTGAGTTAGCCATAATAAGATATAATACAAAGCATAGATCCCTGCCACCTACAAGATGACCAAACAGAAAAGCACTAGATTTTAAGCCTAAAGTGCATCCAAGTTTCATTAGTCTTTATCTAAAGATCTTCTTTTGAATTTTATGTCAACATCCTTTGAGCACTATGCTATAATGTATATAACCTTTTTTGAATTTACTAGAGTACTAGAATAACTAGGTTCACAGAAGCAGTCTTGTCTACTTTCTTTACCTGATTCTTGTTGAGGCCAGGGTGCATAATTTCCAAGAAGATGTGATATTATGTATTATAATTATTTTATGAAACAAAGTACTATCTGTTATTATGGGCAGAGGAGATATTGGTCCAGATTTCTGAACAGCAAACCAGACAATTTTGAAGGTCAACTTGGTGAAATAAAGATATCAGGCCCAAACGACCTTGCTTTCTCACTCATTCTCCAAGGTTAACCAAAAAAAAAAAAAAAAAAAAACTGGATTTTTAAACTTAACCCATTACAGGCATCCTAAACTCTAAGCAAGTTCAGACACAAAGACCCATATCTTAAGCAGTAAGAGGACACAAACAACTAGAGGACAAAATTAATTATAAATAGAATCAATAAGAAAATGATGCGGGATTAATTTTAATATTCTCTTGGTCATTCCATCTCTTAGAACCAAAGAAATCTTAAGAGTTACCAAACACTTCTGCTTAGTGGAATCAAACCCCATAGCCATGAAAATGACCATTAATATTTGAATAGGATCAAATGAATGAATGAATACACCATCTGGGAGCTAAATTCAGGGACTTCACCTAGGATTGATTTGTGTGCACATTTGTGAAAGTTTTTCTTTTCTGAAAAATTGTTTGAGTTCTAATCGTGGTGAAAAAGAATTGGAAAATAAATGCATATGCATCAATTGGGGAATGGCTGAATAAAGTATAGCTTTAAAAATGGAATATTACTGTTCTATAAGAAATGATAAACAAACTGATTTCAGAAAAACTTGGAAAGACTTAATTGAACTAATCCTGAGGGAAGTGAGCAGAATTAGGAAAACATACACAGCAACAAGACTGTGTGATGATTGACTATAACAGACTTAGGTCTTTTCTGTATTTCCATAATCCAAATCAAATCTAAAAATCTTTGGATGAAAAATGCCATTTGCATCTGGAGAGAGAACTATGAAGACTGAAAGCAGATCAAAGTATACTTTTTTCACCTTTTTCTTTCTCTTTTTTCCCCACTTTCTCTTGTTATTTTCCTTTTGTTTTGATTTTTCTCTCCCAACATGACTCATGTGGAAATATGTAAAAAATTATAATACATAAAGCAAATATTTACTTAATAACAATGAATATATCTTTGTAGAATTCTGTAATTTTTTATTGGATGTTTTGAACTAGATGATTGCATAGGTCCCTTTTTCTCCAAAATTGTTTTTTTTTCCCTATAATTCTGAATTTGTCAGGATAAAGGATTTAAAAAAAATAAAGCTTTTTGATAGCTTATGGCTGTAAGCAATATTTTTAAGAAGAGAATCAGGAAGTGGTAGATATCACAAGCATCAAATAATTATATAAAAATAAAATCAACAATCAGGAAATACTGTGTTTGTTGGCATTGTGGTTATGTCATGTTTAGATTAGATCTTTGCCTATTTGGGGCAAAGATCATTAAAAACTAGATTTGGAAATTTTAAAAAGAAATTGAAATAGAAGAAAAATTATTTCTGAAGTCAAGTAACCACAACATTAATTTTTAAGTTGTTATTTTTTTTTTAAAAGGACAAAAAAAAATTTAAATGCCGTATGTCAGGGAAGTGTAACATAGACAATGTTTTCACCAAAATAAAGAATTTAAAAGAAACCAGAAACTGACTGAATATATACTTTGTACCTTTGCCAACTGGAAAAACATGGAAGCTATGAGCCATACTTATTTAAGACCATTCCATTATAATTTCACCTGGCAAAACTGTAGTTGAGGAGAAAACAAGTTTGCAGAAATTTAAAATGAGTTTCAGAAAGAATATTTTATCCCAACAGCATTTGTAAATACTACTCTTACTCTTAGATATGATTTTCATAGTTCTCTAAGATTTTGAAAATGCTTTATACATGTTATCTCATTTAAATCCTGCAATAACCCTATGAGACAGGTGTAATTAATATGTCTAGTGTGTGTGTCTGTATACTAACAGAGAGAGAAAGAGAGAGAGAGACAGAGAGAGAGAGAGAGAGAGAGAGAGAGAGAGAGAGAGAGAGAGAGATGAGGAAGGGGAGAGAAGACAAAGAATAAGAGAGGCAGACAGAGAGGCATATATTTACATAGACATAGAAAATGAGAATGATAGAAATTAGATGATTTTTCTGGGGTCGTACAACTACTCCATAAATGAAGCAGGGTTTGAACTTTGTTCTTCCTTATTCCAAATCCAGATTATCTTCACTATATTAAGAGAAAATAGACATGGAATAACCAGAATTTCATATCCCCACTGAGCAAGGGAATAATTATGGCCCCACAAAACTTACTACACCTAAGAAGTGAAATTCCTACTATATTAATTATTCTTGTTTCTCTCAGGACTGATTGAGGGATCATAGCCATTATCCTTTATGTGTACTGAACTATTTTGTTGTGACATCTACTGCCATACCTTTCTTGGGCTTATGTTTCTTTGGTTTCTTTAAGATGAGAAATTGGCTGAACAACTAATCAGCATTGGTTCTCCCAGCAACTGCATCCATTTCTTTTTTCAATGCCATGAAATGCCAAAGCCCTTTCTTCCTTCTCATAGTTGTTTCCCCCCAGAAATTTCAAGTTTTGTTTATTCTTAAGAATGGATGGAGATTTCATGACTTCTTTCATGTACTTTCACAAAATTTGGCTCTTTTTTACATGCTTCATAAGACATCTGGTCACCTTGACATGGTTTCCAGTATAGGCCAAAAGACTGCCATGAATTTATGTGTCAAATCATATCTGTTGCAGAATATGAGGAAGGAGAGAATTTCTTATAGAGTTTATGAGATCTTCCAATCAACCTGAAAAAAATTGTGAAGGATTAAGTGGGAGGAAGAAAGAATTTGTTTCTTTCTTTCTCCTCATATCATTCATGAAGCTTTGAAGGACAGATATTGGAGCAGAAGGTAGAAGCAGCAGACAGTAGAGACATGAATTCCAGGCAGACATTGTTATAGACAAATAAATAACTACCCAAAGGATGGAGTAGCTCCTATTATTTCAGTCAGAATATAGTGAGAATAAACTTATATACAAAGTATATAAATCAAAAATATCTCTTAAACATGAGGATTTTATGAAGAAAAAACTCTCAGGACATGAAGTACCTGACACATGGGTTGTTTTTTCCATATGCAAAACCTATGCATTGTTTCACCACCATTCTACTCTAGGGTTGAGCCCATTCTTTCCATGGAAACTTTATTGATTTTAAAGAATTTAAAATTTTATTTTACATTTATCTTACATAAATTTTATCTTATATTAGTTAAATCATTTCTGTTGTATTTAAATCATATTAATTCCTTAATGCATCCTTCCCCCATTTCCTACCTTCTTAGCAATAATCTCTTTAATTTTTTTTTCGTTTTTTATTCTTTTCTCTATTTTCTGGTTATATTTGTACACTAATTTTTAATACTAATTTATGAATCATGTTGAGATAAAAATCAGAACAAAAGGATAAAACCATGAGAAAAAAATCAGAACAAGAAAAAAAAATGATTTACATTCAATCATTATAGTCCTGTCTCTGGATGCAGAGGTTTTCTATCCAAACTTTATTTCAATTACCTTGGATCATTGAACTACTGAGAAGACCCAAGTCTGCCATAGTTGATCATAGTACAATCTTACTGTTACTGTATACAATATATTACTGGTTCTACTTCTTTTCCTCAGTGTTAGTTTGTGTAAATATTTCCAGACATTTTTATAATCAACTTGTTCATAATTTTTGTAGAACAATAACATTCAATTACTTTCAAATAGCATAACTTATTCATCTATTCCCAAACTGATGAGCATCTACTCATTTTCCAATTCTTTGCTACCATAAAAAGAGCTACTAAAAACATCTTGCACATGTGAGATATTTTCACTCCTTTATGATTTCCTTGGGATACAGAAGCAGTAATGGCACTGCTGGGTCAAAGGGTGTGCACAGTTTGATAGTACTTCAAGCATAGTTCCGAATTGCTCTCCAGAATGGTTTGATTCATTCACAGTTCCACCAACATTGTATCAGTTTTCCCACATCCCCTCCAACATTTGTCATCATTTTTTCCTATCATTTTAAACCAATCTGAGTGAGAGGTGTGAGGTGGTATATCAATTATTTAAATTTGCATTTTTCTAATCAATAGAGATTTAGAGTATTTTTTCATATGACTATCAAAGGCTTTAATTTCATCATCTGAAAACAGTATGTTCAATATCCTATAACTATTTATCTATTGGGGAATGAGTTGTATTCTTATCAATCTGACACAATCCTTTATATATTTTATAAATGAGACTTTTAGTCTGTTTCAATTGGGCACAAAGGGAGGTGATCCAGGACAGGCACAGTGCAGAGACCTAGGATGATGTGGGGTCTGTGCCCCAGGGGAATACCGAGAGGAATCTACACCAGTGTTGGCTACTCTGCCTTAGTTACAAGAAGGTGGATCAGCAGATTAGCTATAAGACATCCAACACAGAACAGTAGGCAAATAGTGAGCTCCTGAAAACCAGAATACACAT
>JAJPUD010007094.1:78841-97149 GCA_023553655.1 Myrmecobius fasciatus
GATCAGTGGCACAGGATAGGTTATCAGGACAACCTAGGCATTAACCTTAACAATCTAGTGTTCGATAAACCCAAAGACCACAGCTTTTGGGAAAAATACTCTCTATTTGGCAAAAACTGCTGGGAAAATTGGAAACTAGTGTGGAAGAAATTAGGGCTTGACCCATACCTAACACCACATACCAAGATAAGATCTAAATGGGTTCAGGATCTAGATATAAAGAGGGACTTTGTAAACAAGTTAGGGGAACGTAATATATTTTATCTCTCAGACCTGTGGAGATGGAACAAATTTATGTCCAAAGAAGACTTGGAACTCCTAATTGAAAACCAGATGGATAATTTTGACTATATTAAGTTAAAAAGTTTCTGTACAAACAAAACAAATGCAGACAAGATTAGGAGGGAAGCATCAAATTGGGAAATCATCTTTACATTTAATGGTTCTGACAAAGGCCTCATTTCTAAAATATATAGAGAATTGTCTCATATATATATATATATATAAGAATTCAAGCCACTCTTCAATAGATAAATGGTCAAGGGATATGAACAGACAATTTTCAGATGATGAAATTAAAACCATCTCTAGTCATATGAAAAGTTGCTCCAAATCACTATTGATCAGAGAAATTCAAATTAAGACAACTCTGAGATACCACTACACACCTGTCAGATTGGCCAAAATGACAGGAAAAGATAACGATGAATGTTGGAGCGGATGTGGGAAAACTGGGACACTAATACATTGTTGGTGGAACTGTGAACAGATCCAACCATTCTGGAGAGCAATCTGGAACTATGTTCAAAAAGTTATCAAACTGTCATACCATTTGACCCAGCAGTGTTTCTACTGGGCCTATATCCCAAAGAGATTCTAAAGGAGGGAAAGGCACCCACATGTGCAAAAATGTTTGTGGCAGCCCTTTTTGCAGTGGCTAGAAACTGGAAATTGAATAGATGCCCTTCAATTGGAGCCAGGACTAAGTCCGAATTACTCCTTAAACAAGGCAAGTTTGCCAGAAAACCTGCCCCCAATCAGGGCAGAGTGTCCCGAGTGCCTCAGATAAACTCCAGGTGTTTGGAATTTCGAGTTTGGAGTTTGGAATTTCTGCCACGATGAGCTGAGCTGAGTCCCACCCTCACTTCTGGCCTGCACAGGGGTCGTCTATTTATCTCTCTGTCTGAGTCCGACTAACCTGATATGAAGTTATCCAGAGAGCTGTGCCCAAATATTTCTGAGTTCGTTGACTTGAAGATCAGTTCAGAGGCTTATTTTGTTGTTGATTTGAGAGAAGATCATAGGAGAGGCAGAAAGTCACCTTTTCACTCCGCCATCTTGGCTCCGCCCCCATCTAGATGGTTTTAAAACAGGAAATCACTCCCTCTTCTCAAATCCATGATTTTAAATATTTTGTAGATTTAAAATTTATGTAGTAGTATTTCAAAATATCTACTCCCTAAAATATTCCATAAACCATTCTACATCTTGGTAAAACTTTGTTCAATAGAGTGGAATGGAGTTATTCCCAGATGGTGATAGTAAAAACTTTATCAGCATAAGTATGTTTATTTACAAAATCATAGCATATAAAAGTTAAAAAAGTCAATTAATCTGATCCATGCTTTAATCAAGAGTTTTTTTTTTTTTGCCAGAAAATAGCCATCCAACCTCATCTTGAAGAGTTCACAGCTTCATGAAAAAGTACATTCCAGTTGTTAATTTTAAGATTTTCCTCATATCAATTATAAATTTGCTTTTTTGTAATTTGAATTCATTACTTTTGGTTGCGTCACCTGGGGCAAAGAGAACACATAAACTTCACCTTTGTGCTGTAGTATTTAAGTCAAATACCTGAAAAATTGTTATCATCTCTCCCCCAGATTATTTCCTTTTACAGACCAGATCTACAGAGTTCTTCAATAAAACCTCACATGTCATAAGCATAAGACCTCTTAATTTTAATAATCCTCTTCTTGTTTCACTAAAAGAATTGTGAATTATTTCCTGAAAATATTCTGACCTAAAATAAATACAAAATTACAGATATGATTTAGCAAGGTTATGATCACCTCCTTGTTTCTATGTGAGGATTAGAGCAGAATGACCATTTTCATTCTGGACAATATATCTCTCATTATAATTTAGGATAGAAATATTGCCCTTTCTACCTCAAACCTATATGTACATTGATTTCTTAATTTCTTGGAATATCTAAATCATGAAATTTCCTGTCTCTCCCTTCACTGACTATTATCTTATATCAAATGACCCTTTTGGCCTGTAATAATTGACTGACTTACCTACTTCTGTCCCTTCATTACAAAAACCTCAGAATCTTTCCAAAATTACACTCTCAAGTGATTAAACAAACATTTATTAAGCACTTGTTATGTGCCAAATAATATGTTAAGCAATGAAAATATGAAGAAAGGCTATATGTGTCTTTGTATGCATAAATATGCATATATGTACTAGAATAGAATAGATGATTTGAGGGGAAATGGCATTAGCAGATTAGGACACAGGAAAAGCATTTTATTATTGTAAAAGTATAGAGTAGACACTGTTCACTTAATTCATCTTGACCTTATGACTAAGACTTCTTTATTTGTATAATTTTTGTTATTTAGACTGCTGAGGTTGTTATGAACCTTGCAACCAAAATAAGGGAAATCATTATCAATTCTGAATCATTTGAAAGTAATACAAAAGTAGATTCCAAACAATAATTCAGAAGGTATACATTTAAAATCTGATACTTAATTTTTTACCTTTCTTCTTAACTCACTAAAATAATCCTTTCATTTAAAAGCTCAAAACTCAGTGTGCAAGGATAGCTAATCTATTTGTATTCATATCATTTAGTCTTCCAAAAGGGTTCAAAATCTATCGATGTTTGAAATGATGGATTATAGTCAAGATTTGATTTGGTACCAGAAGGATTTCTTCAAAATGTTGTGAATGTCATTAAAAGTAATTTAATGTGTTGTTATTTTGTTGTTATGTTGCTTAGGAGGTAGAATGGGAAAAGATAGAATGGATCCACATTAAACTAGGAAAACATGTTGACAACCTTGTGGTTAAGATTATTGATGGACTATCCATGACTTTATAGACTGAATTTCATTATCTTGGCAGTGTTGTTAACAGCAGAGCTCAATTTTTAAAACACTAAAGCCCCTAGTAAAGTATTTTGTTTTTCATCTTCCCAAAATCTAATCCAAATGTTCCTATATGTCATATAAAAGAATACTTAATAGAACCAAATAGATGTAGTTGACAAATCTTCACTAATGAAAGGGAGGCCTATTGTTTATTTTGCAATTATACCTATGCCATGAAATGAAATAGATGAGGAAAATGTATCTTTTATTATAAAAATATGGTTTGCAAAGTACAATTCATTTTAATGAAGTCTTATTAAATAATCTGTCAGTCTAAAAACCAGTTTTGAGAAGAGGATTGAATCTATACCCACAAACTACAAAAGGAATGATTCATAATGAAAGAAGAAGAATTTGAATGGGTCAGTCCTGGCAATCATAGGTGATAGTTCTAGAGTGTGAATTACCTGGTCTCAAATCAAACTAAGATATGTTTTATATGACAGTTGAATTATTTAAATAAATTTAGTTTATTCACCATTTGTATCTATCCTCAGGAAGAAGTCTAGACTAGTTGTGTTTGTTTTATTTTGATTTTCCCTAAAAAGGATAGAGGCCATCCTCAAGCCTTAAGTAGCTCAAGGACTAGTGCTTTATGTAATCCTCTAGTTACCCAAGTACCCAGGAGAAAGAAAGAGGTCTGCTCACAAATCTGAAAACCAGGCCAAAATAGCTAACATAGAAGCAAAGTTGGGTCCAAATAAATCAATGTTTCATCCTTGCTGAATATTATTCCTTTGTTATGACTAAATAAGTCTTCTTTTGCTAAGTGTTAAATTGGCTTCCACTATCTCATTTCATGAAATACTACTTCTAAATTAGAAGTACAAGACTGACCTGCATTAAACCCAGCTTACATTTGAGTTGTAATTTTAGCTACAGATATCTTCTCTTTATGTGTTGATTAATTCATAGAGAACATTTCAATGTGAGGCAAGAACAAGTTAAACATATTTCAGGTGCCTATAGCTTTCAGGAGAATATTTAGTAGGGAATAAAAAAGAATATTTATCTCATATGAGAGGATGGCTAGATGGAGGAAACATATCCAAAGCAATTTTGCATTTTATATTTTCCAGATATACAGAAGATTCCATTAGCGTAAGAAATAACATAATAATAATATAGATATGGATAATTAATAATATTAATATTTACTAAAACACATGTTATATAGATGTATATCTGTGCAGGGAGATAAATATGTGCACAGAAATATACAATATATTGTACTGTGTGTATAAACATATATGCTTACATACATTTTTCCAACTCTATGTATACACACATATATAAATGCATACATAAATATGTACAGTGATGCTTCATGGCCTCATGGAATTTTCTATGTAAAAACTACATTCAGAAGAGTTTTTATTCAATATTATTCTTGATGTTATTTTGACTAATTAAAATGCTTTAAATATATTATTTGACAATTTCCTTGTAGTCCTTTTTGGTCAATTCCTCTCTCTTTAATCTTAAGGCATCTTTAATGTATTTCTTTTTATTTTGAGGGGCTGCCTTTTTTTCCAGGTTATACTTTGTAAGCTCTATATTTCCTTTTCTGTTTCAAGTTCTCTGTGTTACTTAGCCTACTTTTCCATAATGTCTCCAATAAATTTTCATTCCTTTTTTGGTCTTTTCTTTTATCCTTATGCATATAACATCTCTTCCTGCACCACATGCCCCTACTTCTGCTTAATTTCCTTCATCAACCTCACTTCATCCCAGCCAAGAGTGCACTGCAGAATTAGATGGCAGCTGTGGAGGGTGAAAGGTTGCTCAGTGTGCTAAGAGCATCATTATCAACTTTTATTTCTGCTCTTTTTGAATATTAAGTGTGTCTTGGAGAGTAAAATCAGCCATAAAGATATTAAAGTACCACTCTCACAGAACTCTGAATTTTGCACAATGCATACTAACATTGCAGGGAATTTATATTTTTTCCCATTACTGCAGTGATATTTAATGTTTTAAATCTGACTTTACTAAGTAGTTTTTTATTTACCCTCCTCCAGGTGACCCTCTAAAGGATAATTGGAATAGCTTCTGAATCTTGGTAAATTGTAAAAGATTTTACAAGAATTTCCAATCTTGTATACTGTAAAAGATCAAAATAGTACACATCTCAATTATTTTTTCAAGTTATTGTAGAATCTCATAAGATCATACAACTAACACTGACGGGGACATCATAAGTTTTAGTCCAAGATAAGGAAAATGCGGTTTGAAGATTACTTGCTCTGGAAAACAGAGGCAGTAGCTAACAGAGTTATGATTTGAACTCTGATCTTCTTAAGCCAAATACTAGCATATCTTCGACAAATTTCTGAACCATTGGCAAAGTCCATTTTTAATTACTTTTAGTGAAAAGGATATAATTAGCTTCCTCCTGTAACATGGAAAAAATGCCCTAGAATGACAGAATGGAAATATCTTCAAAAATAAGAGGAAAGATAACTTGGAAAAGCTTAGAAACACACATACACATATTCTCCTCTATTTTCTCACTAATGTATATTCCCCAGTCAATTTCTGAGAGGCAACCGCAAAAACCCATGTAAGCAC
Organism: Myrmecobius fasciatus; assembly: GCA_023553655.1. Classification (NCBI taxonomy): domain Eukaryota; kingdom Metazoa; phylum Chordata; class Mammalia; order Dasyuromorphia; family Myrmecobiidae; genus Myrmecobius; species Myrmecobius fasciatus. Next base: position 84,580 of record JAJPUD010007094.1, read on the forward strand.
AACACACTTTTAACCTTAAAAAGTGGTTTTATTGTTTCATTTTTTTTTCCTTTTCTTTTGGGGGGAGTTAAAATTTGTTGTGACATGGATTACTGTTAATGTGACCAATCAAAAGGAGCTTTAAGTAAACAGCAATTTATTCCCTGAAATAACACTTCATATATATGTATTGGAAATGGAAATTGGAAATCTGGAAATGATTTCTAATTTGTTGTTCTAAGTAAAAGTGAAAAATGAAAAAGAAAACAAAGAAAATAAAGGGCAGGAAAAAAATCTCTGAACTGAAATACATTTTCTATGTTAAATATTGAGCTTCTTTGGTTTAAATAACATTTCATATTTGAAAATCCTCCAGCTCAATTTTCAAAAAGTGAATTTGTCAGGTAATTCTATAACATTAAATTAATTTTTGGCTTTCTAAATAATATTTATCATCACTTTTACCATTTTTTCTAAATTTCTGAAGGCAATATTTTCTTCATGTTAGTTCTTTATGCTATTTAAAGTGCCTTTTGATGATAACCATGCATTATTTTATTAGAATATTTAAAGTAACTATGAGACATCAAAAGTAAATAATGTAAGTATTTCTATCATATCCAATTCTTGGTTTTGGATTATTTTGTTAAACTTGTAACTTTAAAAGGACATATTCAAAAATTAGTTCCCTCTCTACTATAACATAATCTTATCTTCTTTTTTACTTAATTCAAAGCATTCCACAATCTAATTGGAAACATCCAGTACATTCTTACCTCTGGAATTTACCATGTCCACAACATAATGACTTACACATTTCAGGATAAAGAACTTTGGAGGCATGGCACGAAGCCAAGTATAAAGTTACCTAAGTTGTTGTTGTTGTTTTTCTTTTTTCTTCTTTTCCTTACTTTGTTTCCCTTTTTGTGCTTTCTGACATTTTATAATGAATGGAACTTGCCTTTTAGTTTACAAAATTCCCTTGGCTTCCCTGGAGAGTACTATGCACTGAATGAATCAGAATACATTTCTTAAATCAATCATTGATCTTTCACACATAAACATGTTTCATTGTTATCTCTTGTAAGGATCAGATTGTTAAAAATGATTTTTTTTTCACTTGAAAGATTATTATTCTTAAATGAAGCAGATGGGAAGTGTACATGTATTTTTTATTTATTAATGTTCAGGTCTCAACTCTTTAATTGTTTCTATACTTTGTATATTATTGTTTTAATTAGCTCTCAAGAGAACAAATGTATACATATTTTAAAGAGGACTTAAAAATCACTGTTTCTTACTATTGGTATTACTATAATATTGTTGAAAGGTGTTATAAGTTTGCAGCTGCCTTTACATCAGGGAAAAATAAATGACAATCTTTACATTAACCCCTTTCCCAAATATGCCATGGAGCATAAAAATTCAACCTAGACATTGTTTTGTTAATCTTTCATAGAAAAATATTGGGTTAGTTATATAATGGGAACTTGGTATTTGACATTACTTTATTTGTAGCATTTAAATTAAGACAGTTGAGAAGCCAGTAATATTATCAACTCCATTTTTATAGAAATATGTTTTACATAATACTTAATAACACATAATTACATAATACTTAATATAAGTAAGTAGTACAAAAATTATTATGCCCACTGTTATATTGTTTGCTCTTTTTTTTTGAAATTATTAGTGATATCAGAGGGTCATGCTGACTTGCATTTGAATCAGATTTAAGTCACCACACAGTCATCAGTCTCACTCACAACCCAGTGTTAAGAGATAAGACAGGCAATGGCCCTGGATACAATGCATGACTGTGGGATTTTCCATGTCTAACTAAGCTCTAAGCACTCTGCAATTTAGCCACCTTCATGTCTCTTGAAATAAGTTGATTTCATATCCCCATTAGTCTAGGGGAAGAATTCCTGTGCTTGGGGGTAGACATCCCCCAAGTCATTGCATTGTCAAATTTGGGGCCTATGGGTTACATACAACCTGGTTTAACGCATCTTCCAAATTGGTTTTATCAGAGTGTAGCCCTGTTGGAAACCTGAGATCCAGATTCAGGGAATTACTTTGGAGAGTCATAATTTTTTTTTGTTTGTTTTTTTGTTTTTTCAAATAAGGAAACTTTAACTTGATAGCACAAAAGGAAGACTTTTTAACTTAGTTAACAATAGTCTGTGAAACAAAAAACCTCAAATGACATGCCAACAGATAAAAGAAAGAAATTAACTTATAAAAAGACAAGCAATCTGAAAAAAATTAAAGTCATATATAGCCATATAAAAAAAGACACTAAAACTCTATTAATTAGATAAATGCAAATTAAAACAACTCTGAGGTGCTAGCTCACACTTGTCAGATTGGTTAAGATGCCAGGAAAAGATAATGATAAATGTTGGAGGGCATGTAAGAAACCTGGGACACTAATGCATTGTTGATGGAGGTGTCAACTGATCCAAACATTCTGGAGAGCAATTTAGAACTATGCCCAAAGGACTATAAAACTGCATATACCCTTGACCCAGCAGTGCTATTACTGTATTTGTAACCAAAAAAGATCAGAAGGAAAAGGGCCCACATATGCAAAACAAAAACTAATATTTGTAGCACTTCTTTTGTGTGGTGGCAAAGGATTGGAAAATGAGTGGATGTGCATCAACTGGGGAATGACTACATAAATTATGGTATATGACAGTAATAGAATATTATCATGCTATAATAAATGATGCATAGGCTGATTTCAGAAAGAAAGAAAAAAAACTTCTAAAGACTTACAGGAACTGATCCTTAGTAAAGCAAATACAACCAGAAAAACATTGTACACAGCAAAAGCAAGATTGTGATGATTAATTATAACTGACTTGTCTTCTCAGCAATGCAGTGATTCAAAGCAATTCCAAAAAAACTTTGAATGGAAAATATTATTTGCATCCAGAGAGAGAACTATGGAGACTGAATGCAAGATTGAAGCATACTATTTCCATCTCTTTTTTTTTCTTTCTTGTGTTTTTCCTGTTAGTTCTGATTTTTTATCTCCCAACATGGCTCATATAGGAATATGTAGAAGATGAATATACATGTATAACCTAAAAAAACAAACAAACAAACAAAAAAGACAAGCAAAATTACAAACTACCATTGCCATAGAGGATTTTGTTTTCCAGTCCTGATTGGAGTCAATTCATTTGAATAGTCATTTCTTAAATGTTGATACTATGCCAGACTTTGTGCTAATATCAATACAAGAAAAAGAAAAATTATCTGTTCTCAAGAAGTTTATATTCTAATAGAGGAACATAACACATAAAAAAGATGAAAGTATGATGATGAGAAAGATATGGCAGTATAAAAAAGAAATCCAAGTTCAAGAGACAGCCCAGAGAAGAATTGATGTTGCAGGTACCTTTTTAAATTAAAGGTCCTGGATAATCTGACCAATCAGAGGAAGGGGCTCAAAAGGAAGAAAAATACTCTAGGTTTAGAAGATTGGCAGTTAAAATTGGAAAAAAGGGATTTTATATGTAAAGCAAAATATGGAGGAAAAAAGGGGAGGAGAGAAACCTTCAACTATATAAAAAAAGATAACACCTTCATAACTGTTACACACACATGCACACATATGATAAAAACATATATATCCTTGAGAATATGGGTGTATGTATAAATAAAAGATATTTAGATAGACATATATTACCATCAGCTATTAAAGCCAAGCCAGTGGCTGAAGTAGGGAAGTCTACCACCACTCAATCTTTTCACTTACTTATATTGTTGCTTTGCTATCAACAATTATATTGTTTTCTAATCTTGTCTTGACACACCCACTTCTTAAGCTTGATACTGGAACAAAAATGAAGACCTTTGAAATCATTCAACAGTTAAAAAAAAGATTTACTTTGCCCTATCAAGAAAATGATCATCAGAAAGAAGAGACACTGAAGACAGACCCTAAGGTGTTTCAATTTAATGAAACCTACTTGCCTATATTTATCATTATGATGCATCTGAAAGCATGAGCTGCTTTGTATTCAGGTAATAAGGAAGAGATGCCAAAAACATGAGTCTTTAGTTCCCTGAACCAACCATGTCCCAAGGATAATTTCAATAAAATTTAAGGAAAAAGTAGCAAAAATTGCATGAAGAAACTGATGAGGATATTGCTTGGACTTTATGCTAGATGCCTCAATGGCATTTGAATAAGACCAGATTACTCAATAGAAATAAAAACTATCAAACTAGACAGAAGCCACATATTGATTCAGTTTTAAAATATAATATTACCTATATATTTTCTATTTTGTTTATTTTATTAAATATGCATTAATTGTATTTTGATTTGATTTGCATTGTACTTGGGAGTGTTGTAGGTTGTGTGTAGATCACATACTTAACACCACTGTAGCTCTAAACAGAGTCTTTTTTGGTCAGCTTCTAACCCACAACACAACTCCTTCCTTCTCCACACAGTTCATCCCCAATCCCTGGCAGATACTTTCTCCATTTTATCCTTGGGAAAAAAATAGTGAGGATGGGAAGAATACAATTCCAAGATGTCCAACTATAGTACTACAGATTTGTTTTTGATATTTCAACAGGTGCAGTGGTACATGTGGATAAAGAATCTGAGAATAAGAGGAGTTAAGTGATTTGCTTTTTCACAAAGCTAATAATAAAGTATGAATTTAAGAACATTTCTCCTTATTCTAAGAGATTACATATAATATGCCTTCATGCTACCTATTGCAAAAGGCAACTATATATATCCTCAAGTTTAATTGCCAGATTGAAAAATTATATTGAATTTTTGAAGTCCAGTAATTTTATTTTAAAGAATGAACATTTTCCAAGTATTCTATATATTAAAATATGTTTTAGAAAATAATTCAGTCATTAAGAACACTAAAATTTTAATACTTAATAAAACAAAAATATCATAACTCAAATTATATGGTATTTAAAATACCTTAAATTGAACATATTATTCTGTCTCCCCAAAGGTAGAGGTGATGCTGAAGATATCACTGGGGAAATAGTTTAATTGATAGTTTAGTATCCTGATAAATGTGCTTCAGTCAGTTTCTTCTACTCTTTAACCTGTTTGTCGAGATTGTGAGCAAAGAACTTGGAAATCAGGAGCAAAAATCAAGAGAAATTGAAATTTTAAAAAGTGACAATAGAAAATTGCAGTAGGAAATGTGCCCAGCATCTGTTGAAAGGTCAACATCTTTTAGTAAGGACAGAAAAAAACAATACTAATCAGAAAATGTCATTAGGCCAATTATTAATGAACTAATAATGAATCCAAGTCCCTGATCTTTTCCCTTATACCTTCATCTTTACAAAGAAAATGTTAATATCCTGAAATTTCATAATCATGAAGAATAACTCAGATTTAAAAACTCTACATGCTCAGCTCATTCTCAGTTGCCTCTCTCTAATTGGAGGGCTTAGCACAATATCTAGCACATAGTAGATACTTAATAAATGTTTATTGAATTGAATATGTTTAAAGGCAAAGATATGACGAGCGTGAGAAACAGAATTTCTAAATCAAAATAGATTTATCTTTTCACTATATGCGTGGAGTCATAATTGTTTTGATGGAAATAACCATCTTTAAATGTAGGCATACATAGAACTAAAAAGAGGGATCAAGTATTTCTTCAACATTACCACAGTTTCATACACGCATATGTACAAATATACACATTCAAATATATATATGCATGTATGTGTATAGAAGCATATGCATGTATAAATATATTGTTTGTGTTTGTATGTATGTTTGTATAATTTTTTTATAGGTTAACAGACAAAAAAAATCATCTTGTAGCGATATTACTTGAATTCTATAAAATATTGGAGTGAGAGAGTTGATTGTTTTTCTCTCATATTTGGAGAAAGCATGAATAGAAAAGAATATATCCATATTTCAATGCTAGAAGGAAAAATGATATCCATGCTATACAAATATATGCATATATATGGGTATGCATTTAAATGTATGTATGTATGTATATATATACATTCTGGAATCAGAAAGTCTGTTGGAATAATGCCAAAACTCAATATAAAAAGTAGGTGTCAGGAAAGTTCAAGATTCTAACATAAAAGAATGACTCTGAAATATCTATAAGCAAAGCCTTAGAATGAAACAATGCTTATACAGAAAATGAAAAAAAAAAAAACAATAATCTGAAATACATGAAGCAAGAGTTAAAAAAATGTATGCTTCATGTATTTCAGAATGTTTATATATAATTCATTTATATATAATGTATATACATATATAATGATTATACTTCAGAAAAATAGAAAATAATTTAAGAATCTTAAAAGAAAGAATTGGAAAGGCAAGTAACAGTATGGCATCAGAAGTTAAAAATTTTGTTCAAACAATAAACTTTATGAAAATCACAATGGATAAAATAGAAGCTGGACATTCTATGAGACAATAAATATTAAAATAAAGGCAAAAGGTTGAAAATTTACAAATATAAAATAAAATATAAAGTATCTCATAAAGTGATGTGAAAAAAGAAATCAACTAAAAAAATCACTAGAGTATCTGTTTACATGGCCAAAAAAAACAGGGAGAGATAGGCAGAGAGAGAAAGAGAGAGATAGACAGATACGGAGAGGGAAGGAAGGAGAGAGAAAGAGAGAGTGATACAGAGAGAGAGGAATACAGAGAGAAAGAGGCACACATAGAGAGAGACAGTCTAGAATCACACTTCAAGAATAAAAAAATAAAACAAAAAACAACCCAAATATCTTAGAGACTAAAGTCAAAGTGAAAATAAGAGGGATTCAGTGGTCATTTTCTGAAAGAAATGTATCCCTCCCCCTACAAAGAATATTAAAATCAATGGCAAAAAAAGAGAGAGAGAATGTAAATAAACAGAAATTTAAAATAAATTTAGTGCTAAGGAGCCCTAGTTAGAATCACATAGGATTTAGCAGACATCACTTGAAAGGAGCAGAGAATTTGGATTACAATATTTTAGAAGACAAATTATATGGGCTTTCAGCCAAGAATCAAGCAGAGTTGAGAATAATACAACATGCAGGGGGAAAAAAAAATGGATCTTTAATGAAAAGACTTCCAAGTATTCCTGATGAAAAGACCAGAGCTGCATAAGAACTTTGAAGTTAAAACACAGGATTTAAAAGAAACATAAAAAAGGTACACTTGAAAGAACTTAACAAGGATAATCTTCTTACACTCAAATATAAGGAAATGATATGTGTGACTCTTTGAATTTTATCATAATCAGGAGTCATAGAGGAAATTTATTTAAACAAGCCTATTATTGGTTCTGTTATAGTTTAATTATTGTAAGATTAGAATGACAATAAAAGCCTAATAGATATCCTGGAAGGAACAGGCGAAAGTAAAGTAGTTTAGGAAAAAAGTATCTTACCTAATCAGGGTAAGCAAGCAGACTTCTATACAAAGAAGGAGAAGGGTTTGAGGGAAGCTACAAACACTAATCTCACGGTAATCTGAATTGATTGTAGGAAGGAAGAACACAGATGCACAATACATATAGGTAAAGAAATACTATTCATTCAACAGAGAAGTAGAAGAAAAAAATGAGAAGGGGAGAATTCAAGTGAGGGTAATTTAAGGAAGAGATTCATCTTAAGTAAAACATAGGCTGAGGATGTATTTTGTTTAAGACTCTAGGGCACATGTTTCTTTGGATAATGCCAAGAAAAAAGAACAAGGTGAAGGCAAGCTAGTAAGGGGCTCACCTGGGGTACAGATTGAAGGGCATAGGAAAAGGAAAAAAATTCTATCTAGGAGTTTTCTACTTCAATTAATCACTCATACTAACTAACTTTTAAGTTCATTTATTTCGGCTTTCTGAAGGGATAAAATGATGTAAAAAAAACTTGTCTAAAAATTGGTCAAACACATCTGAGAATAATCTGCATAGAGAAAAATATTTGTATTTATGAAAACTGATGAGATAACTAAGTGAAATTGTATATCAGGAGAATAGAACAGGATCCAGCACAGAGCTTTTGGAAATAGTTAAACTGAAACTTTGAAGATCCTGCAAATGAAAGTCACAAAGAACAGTCTGACAGTAAGGAGTAGAACCAGGAGAGAACAGTCATACAAACCTAGAAATAATAAATTCAGGAGAAAAGTGAGATTAATTTTGTAAAAGGTATAAATACTTCCAGCAGGAAGAGCTTTAAGAAGAAAAAAGACTATTTTTGTTGAATAAGATTTAATAAATTTCGAGATAACAGTTGAAATGGCAGGATGATGTCAGAAGACAGACTATAGAGAATTAAGAAGAGAACAAGAGAAAATAAAGAGGAGTCTTTAATTGTAAATGGCTTCCTGAAGGAGATTAGTTAACAAAAGAGAAGAATAATACGAACATAGCTAGTTTCAATTGCCAAACAGTATAATTTTAAATTGATATATTATGCAATAAGGATGCACAGAAGTTTATTGAATGTGAAGTAGGGTGATATGTTTAGACCTATGCTTTAGAAAAATTATTTTGGTGGCTATACGGAGGATGAATTGGAAAAATGAAAGATATGAGAAAGACTACATGAATAAATATTATTAAATATCAGACCTGAGGGTCTGAATGAAAATGATGGCTACATATGTAGGAATGAGAATAAATGTAAAAGATATAAAGTAGAAATTATAAGATTGGAAAGTGATTGATTTCAATTCCATCTTTATCATGCATCTTTCCTCAACCCAGCTGCCAAACCTCCATTCAGCATAAATTTATCAACAAGAAAATCATCATTAGGACATTGTTTCAGCTTATTATTTAAACATCATCAGTATAATCAATTGCTTCTGTTCCTTTGATTGGAAAGCTGGAGTACAGAGCAAATTTCCAGAAGCACTGTCAGCTCTTAATACCCTACCAGCTACACATGTTTTATACCAGATACTCTCCCCAATCTGCTTTTCAGCTTTCTTTTGTGTGCTCTCTTCCTCCATTAGATTGCAAATCCTGTAAGGCCAGGAATTATTCTTTATTTTTTTGGTGTCTTATTTGTATTCCTACTGTGTGAAATACTGAGTGGTCTATAGGAAGCACTTTAAAAAATGTCATTGTGTTTTATATTATAGTATGGACAATGGGGTGAATGAAAAAGGATTTAATGTCATTCGATATGATCAGTAATATTGAAAATATTGGATATGGAATATATGATGGAAGGGAGTCAAGTAGAACTAAGATAATAGGATAAAGACAGGAACTTGAGCTCTCCTAATTTTAACATAATATTTCAAAAAGAATTCTCAGGTAGCAAAATATCCTAACAGATTGGGGAAAACAATTTTATATCCCATGGCAACTAAGAAGGTTGGCAGAAAAGGTCTGTTTCACTGGGGTGAGAGTAGAGTACAGTCCATACCTCAGAAAGCCAACAGAAAGTCTTGAGGGCAACTGAATTGGTCATGAGAGCAGATTCCAGCACTCTCAGACTATAGATGGTAAGAAAGTTAGACCACTGGTCAGAAGAAAATGATAGTTACCCTTTACTAGCACTGAGTAAATGTGGCATTGTCCATAAGTGGTTCACAGTCTCAGGGTGAAAATAAGTGCTGGTATACAAAAATGTGTGGCTACATGGGATTAAGGGCTGTTGCCACTCTTCTAGGAAAGAAAAGAGTGCTTAGGGTCACACCTAGGCAAAACACAGGGTAGGAGAAAAATCACTACACTTCTTAGCTCATATGACAATGGAACAAAACCCCAGAACCAGTTCTGAAAACAGCAGCACACATGCATAAATACATACAAGCACACACATACACACACACCCATACACACAATGAAGCTACAAACAGAGTCACCTTCACATTGGAATAGAACCTGATTTTAACATGAAGTTTCAAGCCAAGAGTTAGAATGGGAAATAAGCAAGGAAAAAATAAGGAAAATAGAAAAATTGAAATTAAATTTAAAATGTAATAATGTCATTGTATCTTATATTATGTTATGGACAATGGGATGACTGGAAAATAATTTAATTTCATTTCATATGATCAGCAATATTCAAAATACTGACTATGGAAAATATGATGAAATGGGTGAGGCCAAACCAAAATAATAGTATAAAGATAGGTACTTGAGCTCTTGCAAATTGCCTTGCAATTTTGAAATAACATTTCAAAATGAATTCTGGTGTGGCAGAAAGTAGAAAGTTGAAAATTACTGTGGTGAAAGGGGAGGTCAAAACACAAATTCAGAAGAAGACAAAAACATCAAAACAGCTAGATGCAACATTTCAAAAAATGTAAATTGGTCACAGACTGCAAAAAAAATTCCATGAAGTATTCAAAAAGGATTTTTAAAATCAAATAAAAGAAGCAGAGGAAAAATTGGGAAAAGAAATGAGAGTGATGCAAGGGAATTATGAAAAAAATTAAAAGCTTGATAAAAGAAGGAAAAAACTACCAAACCTACCAAAGAAAATTATATATCAACTGGCAAAAGAAGCACAAACTCAAATGAAGATAACTTTTTAAAAAGTAGAATTCATTAAATGAAAAGGAGATGCAAAAGCTCACTGATGCAAATAATTACTTAAAAGCTAGAATTTAGGAACGGGAAGCTAACAACTTCATAAGATATTAAGAAATAATAAAATGACATCAAAAGTATGGGGGAAATAGGAAAAAAATTAAAATAGCTCTCTGGGAAAAAAAACAAAAAAACAAACAACTGACTTGGAAAATAGATTCAAAAGAATTTAAGAATTATTGAATATTTGAAAGTCATGATAAAAAAGCCCAGATATAAAATTAAATTCCTTAACCACCTTTTCCCTTAACTTCTGTTCCACTATTAAAGCCTGCTAGTCTCTTTTATCTGAGATAATTTACCTCATTCTACTTCTCTCTTTCTCCTTCTCTTATCAAAAAAAAAACTCTCATTATATCCTAGAAACAGAAGATAAAATAGAAATTGAAAGAAGCAACCATTCCCCTCCTGAAAAAAGCCTCCTAAAATAAAACTCCCAGAAATATCATAGTCAAAATCTAGAACTACTAGATCAAGGAGAAAATATTATAAGCAGACAGAATCAAACAAGTGAGGTATTAGGGAGTCAAAGTCAGGATAATACATTATTTAGAAGCTTCCACATTCAAGTATTAGAGTACTAGGAATATGATATTCCAGAGGGCAAAGAAACTAGGAATACAACCAAGAATTGCCTACCTAGCAAAACTGAGTATAAATTTGGGGGTGAAATGTCTATTTAATGAAATATAAAACTTTCAAGCATTCATAATAGAAAAACTGGAGCTGAATAGAAAATTTTTTTAATACAAAACTCAAAAGAAGCATATAAATGCAAGCAGGAAAGACAAACTATCTGGGACTCAATAGGATTAAAATGTTTATATTTCTTCATTGGAAGGGAAAATGGAAAAATGATACTTATTAACTCAAAGAACTTTACTATTATTTTTACTTTTATTAACATTTTTTTTTGCTGAAGTAATTAAGGTTAAGTAATTTGCCCAGGGTCACACAGCCATGAGGTGTTAAGTGTCTGATGCCAGTCCACCTGACTTCAGGGCTGGTGTTCTACCCACTGTGCCACGTAAGTGCTCCCAAACTTTATCATTATTAGTGCAGTTAGGACTATACATAGACAGAGGGTATGACTATGATTTGACTGTGATATATTTTTTAAAAAAAGTAAAATTGTTGGGTAAGAGATGCACTGGAAGAAGGAAAAAGAGAGAAATAGAATGAGGTAAATTATCTCAGATAAAAGAGACTAGCAGGCTTTAATAGTGGAACAGAAGTTAAGGGAAAAAGGGGTTAAGGAATTTAATGTTATTCTCATCAGAACTAGCACAAATAGGGAATAATCTACATATACAGTTTGATATAGAAATCTATATGACTTCATAGAGAAGTAGAAGGGGAAGTGAATAAGACAAAAGGGGTCAGCAGAAAGAAAACAGGATGGGTTGGGGAAGGCAGTGATCAGATGCAAAACAATTTTGAGGAGAAAGTAAAAATAGAGAAGGATAAATGGGAAAGATAGAATTGAGCAAAACACTAATCTTAGCTCTAAAAATATTTTATAGCAAGTATTTTTAAAAAGGTCTTTTTTTCTTAAATATGTAGAAAACTGAGTAAAATTTCTAATAATACTAGCCATTCCATAATTTAAAAAGGTCAAGGGAAGTGAATAGACAGTTTTCAGATGAAAATATCAGTGCTGTGTACAGTTCTATTAAAATATTCTAAATTACTACTGTCTAGAGAATTCAAATTAAAACACCTCTGGGGTAACATCTACCTATCAGATTGGCTAATATGACAGAGAAGGAAAATGACAAATATTGGAAGAGATGTGAGAAAATTGGGACAATAGTGCATTCTTGAGTTTTAAATTGATTCAAGTATTCTGGAGAATAATTTCCAACTACACTCAAAGCTATAAAACAGTGTATATTATTTGATACAGAAATACAACTATTAGATCTGCATCCTAAGGAAATTAAAATACACAAAAGAAAAAGGCTTATATTTACAAAAATATTTCTAGCAGAACTTTTTT
>JAJPUD010007094.1:97549-114949 GCA_023553655.1 Myrmecobius fasciatus
TTCAGTGAACAATTGGAGGTGGTTTGAAACATTTCATTGTTGAAGAGAGCCATGTCCATCAGAATTGATCGTCATATAGTACTGTTGTTGCCGTGTATAATGATCTCCTGGTTCTGCTCATTTCACTCAGCATCAGTTCATGTAAGTCTCTCCAGGCCTCTCTGAAATCATCTTGCTGGTCGTTTTTTACAGAACAATAATATTCCATAATATTCATATACCATAATTTATTCAGCCATTCTCCAATTGAAGGGCATCTATTCAATTTTCAGTTTCTAGCCACTACAAAAAGGGCTGCCACAAACATTCTTGCACATGTGGGGCCTTTTCCTTCCTTTATGATTTCTTTGGGATATAAGCCCAACAGAAATGTTGCTGGGTCAAAGGATATGCACAGTTTGATAACTTTTTGAGCATAGCTCCAAATTGTTCTCCAGAATGGCTGTATCCGTTTTTAGATAAACCTGGAAAGATTTACATAAACTAATGCAAAGTAAGGTGAACAGAACCATCATAACACAGTACTGAACATATTGATGACCAATTGTGAATGATTTAGGTATTCTCTCTAATACAATTATCCAAAGACAATTATGAAAGATTCATGTTGACAAACGTTATCTTCCTTGAGAGGAAAAAAAAAACCTTCTGGAATATGAATGAAGATCAAAGCTAATATTATTAAATTTGTTTTTCATAGGATTGTTTTTTGTCTTTTTTCTTTCACATGACTAATATGACAATTTGTTTTATGTGATTCCACAATTATAATCTACATGAAATTCTTTGACTTCTCAATGAAGGAAAAGGATAGAAAAGAATGGAGAAAATTTGGAAATCAATATTTTTAAATAAAGGTTAAAAACTGATTTTATATATATATATTTGGAAAAATAAAAAATTAAACATAGAAAATAAAAAAGAACTGTAATCAAACAAATATTGCTGTCCCTGTTCACAAGGAACTTATATCCTCTGGGGGAAAACATATTGGAGGTATCCAGAAATGTTCGGAGTTATACTCATGGTGGAATGATTTGTAAATGGGTGGGAGATGATGTGGTGGCAAGACAAAGTCAATATTCACTGATTAAAACACAAAATTTCGGGGACAGAGTCTAGATTGTGGTGGGAGAGAGTAACGTTGGAAGGCAAAAATGAAGCCAGCATGGTAGGTAAACTGCTGGTATGACACTGTTTTGAATTTTGGTCACTAAAAAGATGGTAATAGCCTCAAAAGTAATAAGGTTCCTGTTAGATGAGCTATTTTGCATTTATTCAGTTTGAGATGGTCCTCCAGTTTAAAGTATTCAGTAGACAATTCATGATAGGGAATTGGAAGTCCATAGAAAATGCAATTAAGTACTCATGTGTTGTAGTTGTTGCCATAGAAATGGTGAATTGAAACCATTGGAAGAAATTTGAAGTCATTTCTTGAGAGATAATAGAGAGGTGAAAAAAAAGTAAAATACTGGAAGAGAACCTTGGAAAGTTTTACACATAGTGGGAAGAATATTGTTGTTTATCTTTCAGTCTTCAAGAGGACCCTGTTATTGACGTCAGGGAGGTGAAGCCATGATATGCGAGTGAATTGGATTTAAGGGAGGAAGAGCTATGCAAGGTCACCCACCTCACTTTCCCCTGCAGAGCCAACTGGGTCCAGTGGCAAGTTACAGAATTGGTAAATGAAGAAGAATGAGTAATCAGTAATCAGGAATAATGAGATAGAAGGATAACCAGGAGAAAGAAAAGTCATAAAAACACAGTGGAGCATCTGTGGTACAATGTGGTTAATACCATAGGCTAGATAGGTGTTAAAAAGATTAAGAATTGAGAAGAAAAAATAAATCAGGCAATTAAGAGATCACAGATAAATTGGAGAAAACAGTTTAAATTGAATAATGAAGTCAGAAGAAAGACTGCAAAAAGCTTAGATTAAAGTGATAAAAGAAGATGTGGTAGCAATGAATGCAGATAATTTGTTGAAAAAGGATTTCTGCTGAAAGAGAGGAGAGCTTTGAAATGATAGCTGGAATATAACGAGTGAACTTTTTTGTTGTTGTTATTGAAGCAGACTTCAGAATTTTTCTGGCACATAATAAATATTTAATAATAATAGTAATTATTATTATTAATACTATTTTAGCAGGACTCTTCATATCCCTTTCCGTTTGCTTAATCTCAAGAAATTAAGGGGATGGTATCTTGGGATCCAATCAATTCTTTTAAAACAGTTCTCTGAGTTACCTGTCATATGCTCTAAATGTTGAATATAGCTCTCAAAGGTCGGTACTACGATGAAGAAACATAGCAAAGGATTAAGAGATAAAACAATAATTATGTTTTCAAAGGATCTTTAAATCACTGCTAATGCTCTTTTAGAAATCTAATTTCAAAAGGAAAACATTGAGTTTACACATCTTTATGACCCATAACTCCACATTAACAACTCGTCTTCATGAATAGACTTTGCCATAAACTTTTCAAGTCTTTCTCTTTTCTTTTGTATTAAAAAATCAACCCCAAAAAAGACTTTTTTTCCTCTTAATATATTTCAAAATGTTTTTAAAAGGCATATTTCTCCCTATATTTTCCACCTTTTCACCAAAAACCTTGTAATTCCAGATCTGTCTTCAAACACATCTCCCCCTGCCCCCACTCTGATCCAGAGTTCCTGCTTGGCACCAGAATTCCATGAAATTCCCAAGTAAACCATGAACACTTCTCTCCTACCTCCACTCAACTCTGAATTTTTCCATTTTGACTTCTACTCCATACCTTTCTCTCTTTATTCCTTTCCTTCTCAGATATTTTTGTGTATTGTTATCTCTCATTAGAAGCCCCATAATAGTGAGAATATTTTTCTTTGTTCATATTTGTGTTCTCAACACTTAAGACAGTGCTTGGCACATAAGAGCTTTGCAAATTAATATTCTCTATCTCTGCGTATTTTTGTGTGTTTCTGTGTCTCAGTCTGACTTTTTCTCTTTCCCTCTCCCTTTTTCCTTGTTTCTGTCTGTTTCTGTCTTTCTCTCTTATTTACCCTAAGATGCATGTCTGGTTTGAATGATATATTTCAAAATGTGTCCCTAAGAAAGAAAATATCCTCAAAAATATTATATTCTATTATGAAGAAAAAAAATGCACCTCCTGCAAATGCAAAAATAATATGTGTATAGACACATACATATATATTCATATATATGTAGAAAGTATGTGTATCTATACATTTTATATCTGTCTCTCTGTGTGTATATATGTTATATGCATATGCATATATATGTATACATATATATATATAACAGATAGATACACACATATATGGTAAGTGGTTAAGAAAGTTTTCCTCACAGAATGATTCCTATACCAATGATTTTATTTATGACTAAAGAACCCTGAAGAGGCAAGATCTTGTCTGATCTTGGTAGTCAAGCAGAGTTGGCTCTGATTGACACTTCACACACACAGACACACACACACACAGACACACATATATCCACACCAATTGCATATAAAAACATGCACACAGAATAGAAGGCGGTGCAATACGTAAGTATGAGTATGACATACTTGGAGAGCCAGGAACACTTGATTTCAATGCTCATCTCCAATGTGAATTAGCTTTGTCTTTTGTCTACGTTACCTCTCTCTTTCTCAGTTTCCTCAGCTATAAAATGATTAAATTTGATGACTTAGAGGATCCTTTCTGGTTCAAAATCTATGATACAGTATTGCAGATGTAGTGAAAAACAAAGAAAAACATCAAATGCAAAATCAAAATTAATTAATTTCAAGATGGCTAAGCATCCTGTAGGAAAGCTACAGATTCTATAACATAGATGTGAAGAACATAGTCTTTTCACACCCCGTGCAAAGATGTGGAAATAAGAGAGAAAAGAACAAGGACAAGTTAGTAAACAAAGCTGAAACATAGAATGAAAAAATGAGAGTAATAGCTTAAAGAAAGGTATATTGAAGCCCTATAATAAAAGGATATAAATATCATATAAAAGAGTCTGCATTTTATCCTAAAGGCAAAGGGGGAAATTGTTATTTCTTTAATAGGGAACCTCAAAGATTGGATTTTTATTTTAGAAATATTACTTTTTGGCAGCAAAATAGAAGTTACATTGGAAAGATTGGAAAGTTCAGAAATGGTCATCAATGTCTAGTGTAAGAATCTAGCTAAGTAATGATAAGAGTCTTAACTAGTATCATTGTGTGAATAGAAAGATATAGATGGAAATGAAGGTTGGGAGAAAGAATTAATTATGTTGTAGGGAAATAAAAAAATGAATGAAATGAAAATGAATGACTGCATGAATGGTTATATTAACAAAAATACAGGTTAGTATAGCAATGAGAGAGAAGTTTTGAGGGGAAAATAATGAAATATTTTCAATATATTGAGTTTGATTTGCTTATGTAACATAAACAGCGAATAACTTGGGATTCTTAGTCAAGAAAAAGTTTAAAATTGGACAGTTCTGGGACTCATGAATGGATGAATCACTCATGACAAGACGATTCATTTGTAATATATTTATAAATAAAAATAAAAAGTCCAGGCAGCTAGATGTTTTAGTGGATATAGGGCTGGGCCTAGAGAGAAGACTTAAATTCAAATCCACCTCAGTCACTTAAGAAAACAATATTCCAGCAACTATAGGCTTAGCTGTCTGACATGGAAAATCAGGAAATCAAGTGAAATTCCAACTTCCACTACATGCATGATATCTTAGAGTCATTTTATACAGCTATTTAATTAAATTGACGTGCAACTAGTAGAATCACTAGACTCCATGTAGTGGCAAAAATTGGAGGAATAAATAGAAGAAAATGGATAATATGACAAATATCATAAGAAACTATTTTAATTATTGAGAATATTGGGGCAAAGCCATGATGGTGGAAAGCAGATAGGCCTTTTTCTGAACTCTTCCTAACTTACCTCAGATCAACAGCAGATGTATCTAGCTCTGAAAGAGGAAGATTAAAGTACCTCAGTATTATTATTATACTATCTATATCCAATAGTAATCCATTTAACATTTGTTTTAAAAAATATAAATGCTATAGTAATAGTGCATAGTTTCAAAATAGATATTGTTTATTTTCTATGGTAACCTTTATCAAAATGTAGTTACCCTATTTATCTCTTTTTACTAAAACTATTTTAGCCTTAACTTTGTTTGAAATCATGATTTCTTCCCGTCTTTTTTACGTCATGTGAAGCACAATAAATTCTACTCTAACCCTCCATTTTAACTCTGTGTACATTGCTTATTCTTAAAATATGTTTCTTATAAACAGATTGCTGGATTCTGATTTTTTAATCTATTTCATCACTTTCTATTTTATGAGGGAGCTCCTTTCATTCCCATTCAAAGTTATGATTATTATTTATGAATTTTCCTCCATCTTATTTTCACTCACTATTATTCTTAGCCTCTTTTTACTTTATCCAAATTACCTTATGCTCTTCCCTTACCCTCCTGTTTCTTATTCTATTCACCTTTCTAAAAACCTTTCCCTTATTTTCCCCACTCACCCTCCTTAATCTTAATCTATATACCCTCCTAAAAGTTCCTCCTTTAACCTATCCCCTACTTTTCTCGTGTCGTTATAAATTTAGAAGACTTTTATATCCTACTCTCTATTTAAATCAAATCAGGACAGTCATCTGCTTCTTCTGTATTGGTTTTTCCTTTCACAGGCTATTTTATGAGATAATTGCTTCTTTTTACCTTTTCCTACCCAATTTTGCTTTTTTCAGAATCATCTCACCATATTCAACTTAGTTCCAAATTTTCTTTCAAACCACTTTAGGAATAATGGCAGTCTTAAGAATACTGGTAATATTTTCATATATAAGAAGTTAATAGTTTGACCTTAAAGAGTCTTTTGTAATTAGTCTTTAATGTTTTCTTTATATTTTTTTCTTGGCTCTTTTAAAGCACATGTTCTACTGAGTTCTGGTCTTGTCAAAAATATTGGAAAGTCTTTTAGTTCATAAAATGTCAATTTTTAAAAATTCAGAATAACTCAACTTTACTGATAAGTTATTCTTGGTCACAACTTCAGCTCTTTTGGTCTTTGAAATGTAATGTTCTAAAGCACACAGTCTTTTAATATAAAAACTGAATGATATTTATTCTTATTGCTTGTAATGTTTCCTCCTTAACTTTGGAATATTGAAACTTGGAAGTTTTCCTCCTGGAATCTCCTTTAGAAGGAGAACAGTAGAATTTTTTGTTATTTTTGTTGTTGTTCTACTTTATTATCTTGTTCTAGAACTTCAGAGCAATTTTCCTCCATAACTTCTTGTAATATTGTGTCGATTCATTTTTTTGTGTTCATAACTTTCAGTTAGTCCAACAATTCTTATATTGTCTCTCTTTGATCTATTTTACAGATCAGTTTTTTTTTTCTAAGATGGTTCAGATTCTCTTCTAAATTTTCATTCCTTTGATTTTGTTTTATTATTGTTTATTGCCTCATGTCATTCAATTCCCTTTGCCCAGTTCTAGTTTTCAATAAGAGAAGGGGAATAAGCTGGATTGCTTTAGAAAAATGACAAAGCTACCTAAATGACCTCTGACTTCACATAGAAACAAAGGTCCCTCTTTGTAATATCTTCATTTGACCAATGGAAGTGAATGATCACATTGTTGCTTTGACTAGATAGTAGAACATGATATCCCTCTCCTGCTACAATCACAAATATTAGTGTCAATACTTTTCAATTTGAAAAAGTAGGATTTCTTGTAACTAAGTAGAATAATTGTGATGAAATGAAATATAAATGTACTAGTGCTTTGTCAAGTTAAAGAACTATTTAAATGTCAACTTTTGCAAAAATAAAACTATTATTGAAAGATGTTAGCTATTGTTAGAGAAATATAATTAAAATATGAATATTTTATATTTTGTTATCTTATGGATTATCATTATATTTCATTTTCTATTTTATTCTGATAAATTGCTGTTCTTCAATCATTTATTCATGTCCTACTATTCATGTCTCTGAAGACCATACTGTCCTTGGAGATTTCTGAACAATACTGAAGTGGTCTCTCATTTCCTTTTCTGGTGAATTAAGCAAAGATTAATTGACTGGATGAAAGTCACATAGCTAATAAGTAACTGAGGTCAGATTTAAATTTAAGTCTCCTTAAGAAGAGTCTAGTGCTTCCAGTGCTCTATTCACTGAGCAACCTAGCTGACTTTTAGACAAATAGAGCTTGCCCAAAGTCACGTAGCTAGTAACTGTCTGAAGCAAGATATGAACTAGGTCTTGTCTTTATGCATTGAGCCATCCCTATTGTAGTACATAGTAGTAACTTTATAAATACATTTTAATTGATTCCTAACTAAAGGGCTTTATTTTTTTGTTTTGTTGTATGTTTGTTTTTGGCTGAAGCAATTGGGGTTAGGTGACTTGCCCAGGGTCACAGAGCTAGGAACTCAAGTGTCTGAAGCCAGATTTGCACTCAGGTCCTCCTGACTTCAGGGTTGGTGCTCTATCCAGTGCACCACTTAACTGCCCCTATTTGTTTTTGTATAAGCTTTATCTCTAATATCACCCATAAAAGGATCACATTAAACATATTATTTTAGTTAGATTTTTTTCTTGTGGGAATGTTATAAAAGAGAATTACCTCTATTATCCTCCTATGTTTTTTCTTGTAGACTAACATATCAAAATAGTATTCATTATTCAGACAAAGCATCTGTGATACAGGACAGCCCCAAAAAGAACAGGGGCAGGTTGACCATAACTAGTTAACTATCATTATCACAGTGGGTAATAAGGTTTTGTTTAAAAGGCCCTACCCTTTTTTGATGAACTCTATTTGCAATATTCCCCTTTTCCATTTTCTCATCACCTCCTCCAATATTTCTACCATAGCACACCATATTCATAGCTGCTTAAAATCCTTTAGTCAACTACAAGTGATTTTCAAATTATAAACTACAATTGGTAAGCAATATGTAACTCCTTTCACATAAGTCACTTTAGCTTGAAAGATTTTTGGAATTGCTTCACTTTCACATTCACTTCTTCTATCCTTCAAGTCCAAAATATTCCCTATTGCTTCTTTAGATTATGCACTAACTATGAGGGAAGGAAGCACTTCAGAAGGCACTCTTAAATATGCTCTAAAAAGCTAAGCCTGAGCCAAAACCATCACCAACATTTCCCATAGTGATTCTAATCAATTCACATCATGATCTCTCGGAGTTTGCTCCTGAAACCTGGAGACAAACAAGATGAGTGGAAGTTCCTCAGAGATTTTTAATCTCCCAGAACACACACACACACACACACACACAATTAACACTTTGTGTGTTAGGTTTCTTAAACAGAATTTTTAGAGACATAGATAACTCATAAAAAAGAAACACAAAGGACAGGGCTCTAGAGGCACTGTGCCTGTGGATTCTAAGTTAAGTCCTTGATCTAGTTCCAATTTTTCATATATGAACAAGTACCATCATTATTATCAGACATATTTTAGAGTAGAACTAATCTTAATCATCAGCATCTTTTTATAAGCTGTCTTTTTATAATCTCATATTGCAATCATTGTTTTGAGGCTGCAAATAGAGAGAGTGATTCTAGGTCTTCTGCTGGCCAGTGTTGCATCTATATATGTACTTTGCTGATGAGTACCACATAGCTATAGGGCTCTAAGCACTGAAGCTTCCAAATTGATTTATTAATTTGAATTTTAGGAAAAGATATATATATATATATATATATATATATATGTACACATATATGTGCATGTATATGTGTGTGTATAATCTATTCCTTTAACAACGGAAGTAAAGTCACTTCTATCTAGGCCCCAAGTCCATTCTTAGGTACAAATTGAATATAATGTCCTCACATTAACCCTGCTTCAATAATTTGGTTTTAATGCCTTCCTTTTTTTAGTACTAAAACTTCTATATGCTTATGGTATCTATGCATTCCCCAAAATTTTCTTCAAAAGTCATACCTTCCCTTTTCACCATCCCAACCTTCTAATCATCCAGCCTGGGTCTCTATAGTAACCTGCCTGGATTTATTTTCATGAGACATTTTTTCCCTGGTCTATGTACTGTCTTAATGCTAACATTAGCACAAATATTTGCATAAATATCACACTCAATTACTCAGCCTCTGACTTCAATCTTCTTTTTCAGACTTCATATAGAACAAGGTCAAAGATTTAGAGCTGGAAAAATACTCAAAGACTCAAAGATGATGCAGTCTGATCTTCTTATTTTAAAACCCAAGATACTCAAGCCCAGATCCTTATTCTAAGGTTAGCTACAGTCAAAATTCAAAGGCAGATTCCCTGATTTCAAGTCCAGAGCTGTGAGATTGCCTAACACTTCTTCTTGCAATTCTGTCCAATTTTATCAGGCAATTTAGTTGAATGTATATCTTTACTATCTGCTTAGCTTTATGAAGTTTTATGATAGAAGGAAAGTGCTTTATTTAAGCCTTATGTCTCCCTCCAGTGCCTAGCATAATACTCTGCACAGAATAAGAGAGTAATAAATATTTGCTGAATGTATGAATATTTATAGCTCAATTACATATCATTTACTCTGGTACTTGTTAAGCTGGTCTCATTCTCAATAAATGTGATGATTTTTAAATGAGTATGTTTGTTGGAGTTGAGGATCAGTTTGCAATTTGTTTTTAGGTGTTGTATTTTGCTTCTTTTAGTAGATTATATGGAAACATTTTAATATTCCCATATAGGGAATTCACAGTTCTCTTAATTCACTGATCATAATCTTACGATTTGGTGATCTTATATAGAATTTGCTTCACTGTGTCCTGCAAATATAAATAGTCTTGGGACAGAAACTGACCTGATAGAACTCAATTTAATTTTTTTTTTTTTGAGAAATGAAATCTTCTATTTTTAAACACCATTAAAATTCTTTGTTCTGTCTTTTCTTAAAAATTAAAAATCTCATATTTCATTATGAACAGTCTTGCCCTAAATATAGGGTATACATATTTATATCATATATATATGAGAGTGTGTTCATATGTGATTACATATTATTTCCCTAACTCATCCCAAATTGAAATTCCAGGGTGAGCAAATATAGTTCCAAAAATCAATCCTTCCAGGAGAAACAGAGTGATAATGAGGTCCTTGTTACTGACTCCCAACAGTTATTGAAAAATTGTCCATCTACATGTACACCAATATTTTTCAAACTACCAATGATTTTGCAAGAAAAACAAGTTTTTGCTTTCCATTCACTTTAGATTTGAGTATTTAATTTCCTTTTCTTTGAAAAAAACCCAACAACAAAGATTTGTTTTTTCCATTTCTTTTACTTTTTTAGCATTATCTCCCACTCTTTAAAAGAAACAGACGAATGCTGTTTTAATCAATACTGTTATATAACACCTACTTTTTCAATAATAAGCTACTGTTATGTTCAGCAGACTAGTCAAACTGACAGTGCTCTGTTAATGTGTATGGGTCTATTTTGAAAGAAAAAATCCTGTCTAATATGTGATTTCACAGCTCAGTGTTGGCACAGTAGGATTATATATGCCATTGCTTTGCATTCAGTTCAAAACAGTAAAACTCAGGTGTTCAACTCCAGAGACAAAGCAGGTCTTTGCAGGCTGTATCAATATAATAGATGTATGACTAAATTTCCAAATGATTTGAGCTATAACTGACAAAGGATAAGTTAGAAAGGATTTTATTTCTGCGCTTCATTTTTACCAAGATTTTGATACACCAGAATCATGAATTCCCTGTCTCCTAGCTTGTGTCCTACCATTGTGACTTATTTTTTCTAAGTTTTCTGTGCTAATTCTTCACTCAGATCATAATCATTAACAGTGGATTGTCCCCAAAGTTCTACAACAGAACTTTGAGCCTTGAGTATTTTCTCCATTTCTTTTACTTTTTTTATACTCTCCCACCACTGAGAAAGGTTACTGTTACTCTTTACAAAGTTCTCCCAATTCTGTTCACTTCATTCATCAACATTTCATCTAAGTCATTCCAATTTTTTTCTGAAATTCACCTGCTCTTCATTTCTTATAGAAAAATACTGTTGCATTATATTCATATAACACAATTGAAGGGTATCTTCTCAATTTCCAATTCTTTGCCACCACAGAAAAAGCAGCTATAAATATTGTTCTACATGTAGACCTTTCCACTTTTTTATGATCTCTTTGGGATACCAACCTAGATATCCCAACTAGGTTACTATGATAGCGATGGATAACCCTTTAAGCATAGATCCGAATTGCTCTCTAGAACAATTAGATCAGTTCACAACTCCAACAACAACAGTAGTAATCAAGTTTTCCCACATCCTCTTCAACATTTATCATTTTCCTTTATGGTATTTTTAGCCAATCTGATAGATGTGAGGTGGTACCTCGAAGTTGTATTAATTTTCATTTCTCTAATTAATAGTGATTCAGGTAATTTTAATGACTATAGTTAGCTTTAATTTCTTTATTTGAGAACTGTCTGCTGATATCCTTTAATCGTTTGTCAGTTAGCAACCATTTAATTTCTTGTACCAATCTGCTATATGTCAAAATTATAATGGGAAAAGCCACAATGTGAAAAGGATAATTATATATTTTACTTCATGATCAAATCAGCTCCTATATACTCACCTATCATCACTATAAAGATGATTCTCAGATATAATTTTCCAAACTCAACCTCTCCCTGGACTTCCAATCTCACCTTGACAACTGCTTATTAGACATCCCCATCTGGATGTCATAAGTATCTTAAGCAAATCACATCCGAATTAAACTCAATCTTTTTCTGAAAACTCCTGAGTCTTTTTTTTTACTTCCCTATTACTAATATCATCCTTTAGTCACCCAAAATCATAACTAACTCCTCACTTTCACTGTTATCACCCACTATTCATTTCATACCAATCGCCAAATCCTATAGCTGCTAAATTTCCAACATCTTTGAAATGTGCTTATTCTCTCTTACTGACATTACCATTACCAAGGCTCAGGTTCTCATTTTATGCTGCCTGAGCAGCTTGCAGTTTAGACTCAGTGCCTTAACTCTCTCCTCTCCTAAAATGCATCTTCCACTAAGCTGCCAAATGGATGGTCCTAAAACACAGCTCCAGTAACCTGTCTCCCATCCCCCCTTCAGTAAACTCCTGTGGCTCCCTGTTACCTCCAGGGCAATATTTTTTAATCTTTTGCAGCACTTTTTAAATCCTACAAAATATGTTTCAGTCCTACTTTTCTAGTCTTTTTACACTTTCATTTCTCCTTCCACACCTCCAGTAAGTGACCTTTCAGATCCTAGTATAAGACAGTATATTTATAGACTGAGTATTTTCCCTGGTCATCTTCCATTCCTGGAACTCTCTCCTTACTCATATTTATCTCCTAACTTCCCTGAATTTCTTCAGGTACCCATCCTACCTTCCCATGTTCTGGAAAAAAAAAAAAAACTTTATGACATTTCTCCTTGCCCCTTACTGCTGGTATCATCCTTTTCATTGATTATCTCTGAAAGTTATTTGCTTATTAATTTCCCCAATAGAATATTAAAACTTTGAAAGTGGAAACTGTCTTTTGCCCTCTTTCTCATTTTTTTTATCTCCAGTGCTTAACAGTGCCTGATTACCTACTAGAAGTTTAATATATACTAATTGACTGATTGACAGAGTGAATTTCTGTTTTCCTTCAAATTCATGAAAGATTTCTAGGATTCTATGTGTATGCTGCTGAACATTTTGTAGAAAACAAACTCAACATTTTTCTAAAGTATTTAATTCCTTGTAGAGAAAAAAAAAGAAAATAATCTTGTCACAAAGGGATAAAGAAAATAAGAAGATCAAGGCTTGCCTTAAAGTAAGGGGATAAATAGGGAGTGATGGAAGGTGCAGGAGAATTCCTATTCCAATTTCTGGTTCTCTATTTAACTCCACCAATGTTTTCAATCAATTAGAAGGCCAACCATCAAAGTAGAAAATTGCACTGTTCTGATCCTTTTCGCAATCTCTCAAAAAATCAAATATATATATATATATGCATATATATATATATCCTATAATCTTAAGTCCTAAACTAGGCCTATTTTTGTAACTATAGTAAATTATTTGCTATTAAAAATGCATGCTAGTATATATGTTTAAACTGAATGAGTGATTTTGCAACTCTTTATAAGCAGCTTTAGCACAGTGAAGCCATTTTTCCAAATGATCTCATTGTAAAGTCTAGTGATCAGGTAAATAATCTAGAGATACTTGGCTTTTTCAAATTGCCTTCAGGAAATGAAACCTCAAGAGACAATGTGTCAGATGCAATAAACAAAAGCAGGTTACTTTTTTATTCATCTGTTTTTATTGAACTTGATGTGCAATTATTTATGTCTCTTTTTTTTCTAAACAAATACTTTCATGGTTTACCCTCTTTAAAAAAAAAAAAAAGCTTGAAAAGTGCCAGCACCTTTTTATGCCTATATAACTCTGCAATATCAGATTACAAAATGTTTTGGAACACCAGTGAAAAAATTAGTTTCTTTGCAGAAGAACTGACAAAGTATTGATGACATCTCTTTTGTGGGTAGGGGGTAGGAGAAATATTTAATTTTACTGATTTTAAACTAAATTCAAATTTGCTGATTTCTGATTCTTGGAATTTTGCTTAGGTCTATGCTGTTTAAAAAAAGGTAAAATGAAATGAAACATTAAAATAAGTGAATATTGTTCTCAATCAACACACATATCTACTAAGCATTTATGTTTGTGATAAAAGCTGTACTTAGCTTTGGGGGAAAAATGCAGTCTCTGCCCTTGAGGATGTCACATTATAATGGTGGTGAAAACATGCACATAATAGTAAGATAGAGTGTAATCCTATAGGAGAAAACATGTACACAAACATTAGGAAAGGCCTCCTTTAAAAATTAGCATTTGCGTCAAACTTTTAATGATGTCAGGGATTCCAAGAGGTAGAGGTAAAGGAGAGAATTCCAGCAATAAGAATATGTGAGGAATAAAAGTGGAAGGGCTAGAGAGAGTAAATGTAAAATGATTAAAAAGACAAAAGATTAGGTTTTAAAAAGTTGAAAATGCCAATTAGAATTCATATTTGAAACTAGAAATAATAGGGATATACAGGTGTTTATTGAGTATATTGATTTGTTTTTTAAAAGGAAAGTTTTAATGCTCTATTGAAAATCAGGGCAGCAAAAAGAAAACAATCACTAGAAGATGAAATTGTAACTCAGAAGGCTATTTATTCTGTGCCAGTTATTTTATATGACTGATTGTAAATGAGCAGGATAAATATCAGTGATCTCTCCTTCCATCTGACCTAAAAACTTACTGTTTTTATTACAATGCAACTTAAATGTTAAAGTAAGATCACAAAAGATTTAAAAATTTGTCTAAAATACTATCATAATTTCACAGGGGTAAAAACTGAGGTCCAAAGATTAACCTCCCAACGTCACATAGCACCAAAATAGTCAGGATATTACTCAGATTTTCTTTTTTAACTTAAAATTCAATGTTCCTTCCTCTAGCATCATTAATTTGAAAATTAATCAATTCTAATAATATTCTGCATGTTTTCTCTTGTCATTTAGTTCTACAGTTGTTATTTAATTTTTCATGAATTTATGCATTATTTCTTCATCTGGACCTCAAGCTTCATGAGGGCCTGAATGCTACAGCAGCTTAATTTATATTTAACCACAGTGCCTCAGAGCTGTATTTCCATAATTATTTCTTATTTTGGTTTAATGAAGTCACATTTTTCTGGCTTTAATATGATTATATTTTGGTGGGATTAAATGTAGAAGCATCTATTCTTATCAATGAACTTTTTTTAATGTGTCTTAGGCTGTCATAATGATGAAGTTAAGAGAAAAATTGCTAACAATTATTAAACCCTAATGACAGAGAAAATAACATCATTTTCTATAACATCTTTCTATGGCATAACTTCAAAAATAATAATACCATCATCTTTACTTTTTAAGTAATCAAACAACTTAGGTATTTATGCTTATTGCTTTGCCAAAGACTCATACCAGTTTTCCAGATTTATACATTCTATAATGACATAGAGTTTACAAATATATTTGGGTAAAATAGACATTAAAACTAAGTTATTTTCAAGAGTTGCTTGGATAAAGCAAAAAAAATGAGGCTGAGCAATTTTTGATTTTGATATTTTGAAAATCTTATAATTACTTCTCAGTTTGGAGAATGATAAAGACTAATCCCTGTTATGACATAAATACATACACAAACACGCACAGAGGGACACCAGTCCATCAAGGTTATTGATGCTAATGGAGAGAAAGGGAGGAATAACTTAAACAAGATCATTCATATTTGATTTTTGAATGTGTGCTTCTTTTTTATGGGAATTGATTACATTTCAAACAAAAGGATGAAGCCACAGTAAACTAATCTGGTTCTCTCTTTGCCCTTCTTCACTACTCCTTCCACTCCCACAGCTCTCTACTACATGCAGAATTAAGTAGGAAGATTAACAAATACGAAATAGATTATTGAAAGTAAAGAAGCTTTGTATTTAAGCCAAAATATTCATTTCACTTCATGATTTCTTTTATCTACTTTATTTTATTCTTTTAATCTTCCTATTGGCCTTTAGCATTATTTATATGGAAGAAGTAAATTGTCATCTAAAAAGCTGATGCCAGCAATTCTCTGGGTAACAATCATGGGGGCTGGTAGAGGAGTAGGAATGAGTAGTATAAAAACCAGAATGTCCCTAATGACAAGAAGTCAGCAGTTTTTACTGGGAGAATTTATTTAGTCTTCTTTAGCTTAAGTCTTGAGATTCTGAAACAAAAAGCAATTTGGTAACATGTCCATTGCAGAGTATTTTAACTCAAGCTTACACAGAATGTGAAAAAGTAATTAAATGATTTTGTCATAGAAACTCACTGATTTGTGTTTGGTATATCAACACTCAATGCTCTCCAATGTCTGAAGGATAGATACGAATAAGTTTAAAGGGCTATTAGTACTAGTTCAAAAACCTGAAGCCAAACATAAAATTTTTGCTTTGGAGACAGAAGAGATCTGTTGTTCATCCTAGTGACAGTCACCATGTAATTTGGCTTTTACTGGCAGGCAATATAAAATATGTGGGATTCTACCTGCCAAGTCACTTCTAGGAACTATATAAATGCAATTACAAAATAATTTTCTCAAAAATGAAGACAGGTAGAGTATTGCATCATATGCTATTGTGATAGAATACTATTATAATTATGATAGAATACCATTATTATAAGAAATGAATAAGAAAGTAATTTTAGAAAAAATAAAAAATGTGTAAGTCAACAGTTTCAGAAAAAAGAGTGAAGTGATTAGACCCAAGAAAATTTATACACTGTTACAGCAATGATAAAATAATGATCACTCATGAAAATGTAGCTACTATGATTAACATCCACAATTTAAAAAAGTCATCATAAAAAGGCTATTTACTTCCAAAGAGAAAACTGATGACCTCTAAGCACAGATTAAATAATATTTTTCCACTTCAATATTTCTTACTTTTTGGTAACATGATTAATATGGAAAAAATTATTGGAATGAGTTCACACATATAATGAGTATCTTATTGCATTCTTTTTCAATAGGTAGGGGAAAGGGACTGGAAGAAATAAAAGATTCCATTTGAAAACATAATTGAAATGAGTCTTTGTTTCCAAAGGAGAGAGATATGTAGAGTAATAGCTAACTATCATGGAGGTTTCAGAATTTGAATTCAGTTTTTGAAATAGTGGAAGACAATGGAATGTCTGTAAACAGTAGAAAATTAACCATTAAAAAGGCAGGACTGAAAATAAGTGAGACAAGGGATGAAGGCAAAGTGCAGGAGTCAAGGAAGGGACTCGCTGAATTCTCTCAAATTCCCCTTCAGAAAGTTTTAAAATAATTCCTCAAATCAAAATCTGGAATGGCAGAACCTACAAAGGGACTGGGGAAACAATTGTCCATCTCAAGACAACTTAAAAGGGACGTAATAGGCCTTGGGTGTAAATGACTTAATGGCTTGGGGGATTCTAAAGACTGCAACTCACAGACTATGAGGAGGTCAGAAAACTGATGAAAAGAATATTTTTTGGCAATTACTGACATATATTTTATTTATTTTTTTAATTAAAGCTTTTTATTTGTATAACATATATATGGGTAGTTCCCCAACATTGATCTTTACAAAGCTTTCCATTACAAATTTTACCAAAAGTCCCCTCCCCTCCCCAGATGGCAGGAAGTCCACTACATGTTAATAATGTTGAAATGCTTGAGAAGTTATGCAAGAAAAATCCTATCTACAAGAAAAAAAGAATCAGAGAAAGGCAACAC
>JAJPUD010007095.1:0-26818 GCA_023553655.1 Myrmecobius fasciatus
CCTTTAGTTAATTTGATAAGAAAAAGGAAAGAGGAAAATCAAATTGTTAGTCTCAAGAATGATAAGGGAGAACTTTCCTCCAATGAAGAGGAAATTAAAGCAATAATTAGGAGTTACTTTGCCCAACTTTATGCCAGTAAGTTTGATAATCTGAATGAAATGGAGGAATATCTACAAAAATATAGATGGCCCAGGTTAACAGAAGAGGATATAAATTATTTAAATAGTCCCATATTAGAAAAAGAAATAGAACAAGCCATTAACCAACTCCCTAAGAAAAAATCTCCAGGGCCAGATGGATTTACATGTGAATTCTACCAAACATTCAAAGAACAATTGATTCCAATACTACACAAACTATTTGAGAAATTAGGGACAGAAGGTATACTGCCAGAATCCTTCTATGAGACCGATATGGTGCTGATAGCTAAAACAGGTAGGGTAAAAACAGAGAAAGAAAACTATAGACCAATTTCCCTAATGAATATTGATGCAAAAATTTAAAATAAGATTTTAGCAATGAGATTACAGAAAGTCATCCCCAGGATAGTACACTATGACCAAGTAGGATTTATACCAGGGATGCAGGGCTGGTTCAATATCAGGAAAACTATCAGCATAATTCATTATATTGATAACCAAATTAACAAAAACCATATGATTATCTCAAAAGATGCAGAAAAAGCCTTTGACAAAATCCAACACCCTTTCCTATTAAAAACACTAGAGAGTATAGGAATAAATGGGCTTTTCCTTAAAATGTAGCATCTATTTAAAACCATCAGCAAGCATCATATGTAATGGAGACAAACTAAAACCATTCCCCATAAGATCAGGAGTGAAACAAGGCTGCCCACTGTCACCATTAGTATTTAATATTGTATTAGAAATGTTAGCTTTAGCAATAAGAGAAGAAAAAGAGATAAAAGTAATCAGAGTAGGTAATGAAGAAACCAAATTATCACCCTTTGCAGATGACATGATGGTATATTTAGAGATCCCTAGAGACTCAACTAAAAAACTACTAGAAACAATTCACAACTTTAGCAAAGTTGCAGGATTCAAAATTAATCCACATAAATCATCAGCAGTTTTATATATTACCAACAAAGTTCAGCAGCAGGAGATACAAAAAGAAATTCCATTCCAAATAGCAGATGATAGGATAAAATATTTGGGAATCTATCTGCCAAGGAAAAGTCAGAAACTATACGAACTAAATTACAAAACACTTTCCACACAAATAAAATCAGACCTAATCAATTGGAAAAATATTAAGTGCTCATGGGTAGGCAGAGCGAACATAATAAAAATGACAATACTACCCAAACTAATCTACTTATTTAGTGCCATACCAATCAAACTCCCAAGAAATTATTTTACAGATCTAGAAAAAATAGTAGCAAAGTTCATTTGGAAGAACAAAAGGTCAAGGATTTCAAGGGGATTAATGAAAAAAAAAAGGCAGATGAAGGTGGTCTTGCTATACCAGATCTAAAACTATATTATAAAGCAGCAGTCATCAAAACCATTTGGTACTGGATAAGAAATAGAGCAGTCGATCAGTGGCACAGGATAGGTTGTCAGGACAATCTAGGCATTAACCTTAACAATCTAGTGTTTGATAAACCCAAAGACCCCAGCTTTTGGGATAAATACTCACTATTCGGCAAAAACTGCTGGGAAAATTGGAAACTAGTGTGGAAGAAATTAGGGCTTGACCCATACCTAACACCACATACCAAGATAAGATCTAAATGGGTTCATGATCTAGATATAAAGAGGGACTTTGTAAGCAAGTTAGAGGAACGTAATATAGTTTATCTCTCAGACCTGTGGAGATGGAACAAATTTATGTCCAAAGAAGACTTGGAACTCCTAATTGAACACCAGATGGATAATTTTGACTATATTAAATTAATAAGTTTCTGTACAAACAAAACAAATGCAGACAAGATTAGGAGGGAAGCATCAAACTGGGAAATCATCTTTACATTTAATGGTTCTGATAAAGGCCTCATTTCTAAAATATATAGAGAATTGTCTCATATATATAAGAATTCAAGCCACTCTTCAATAGATAAGTGGTCAAGGGATATGAACAGACAATTTTCAGATGATGAAATTAAAACCATCTCTAGTCATATGAAAAGTTGCTCCAAATCACTATTGATCAGAGAAATGCAAATTAAGACAACTCTGAGATACCACTACACACCTGTCAGATTGGCTAAAATGACAGGAAAAGATAACAATGAATGTTGGAGGGGATGTGGGAAAACTGGGACACTAATACATTGTTGGTGGAACTGTCAAGGGATCCAACCATTCTGGAGAGCAATTTGGAGCTATGCTCAAAAAGTTGTCAAACTGTGCATACCCTTTGACCCAGCAGTGTTTCTACTGGGCCTATATCCCAAAGAGATCTTAGAGGAGGGAAAGGGACCCACCTGTGCAAGAATGTTTGTGGCAGCCCTTTTTGTAGTGTTTAGAAACTGGAAACTGAAGGGATGCCCATCAATTGGAGAGTGGCTGAATAAATGATGGTATATGAATGTTATGGAATATTATTGCTGTGTAAGAAACGACCAGCAGGACGATTTCAGAGAGCCCTGGAGGGACTTGCATGAACTGATGCTGAGTGAAACGAGCAGAACCAGGAGATCATCATGCACAGCAACTACAGTATTACATGATGATCAATTCTGATGGACATGGCTCTCTGCAATAAAGAATTGTCTCAAACCAGTTCCAATGATTCACTGAAGAAAACCATATACACCCAGAAAGAGGGACATGAAATATGGACCACAACGTAACATTTTCATGATCTCTTTTGGCATTTGCTTGCATTGTGTTGCCTTTCTCTGATTCTTTTTTTTTTTTCTTGTAGATAGGATTTTTCTTGCATAACTTCTCAAGCATTTCAACATTATTAACATGTAGTGGACTTCCTGCCATCTAGGGGAGGGGAAGGGACTGGGGGTATAATTTGTATTGGAAAGCTTTGTAAAGATCAAGGTTGGCGAACTACTCATACATATGTTATACAAATAAAAAGCTTAAAATAAAAAAAATGCTAGAAAGTCAAGAAATAAGAGTTTTTCTTTAATGTGACTAGGAGTATCTATCTAAAACTAATAGCAAGCAATACTACTTTTAATGGGAATAAGCTAGATGCCTTCCTAATAAGATTGGGGTGAAGCAATAATGTGCTTTATCACCATTATTAATCAATATAGTACTACAAATGTTATCTATAATAATGAGAAAGATTTAGGAAACAAAGATATTCTTTGCAGATAATATGATCTTATATTAAGAGAATCCTAAATGAATTGAAAAAAATTAGGACATATAATTTGTTATCAAAGTTGTAGAAAATAAAATAAGCTCACATAAATTATTAGCATTTCTTTATATTACCAACAAAGCCCAGCAGCGAGGTACAAAGAGATTTCATTTAAAATGACTCTGAATAATATAAAATACTTAGAAGTCCACCTGCCAAAGACAAACTCAGGAACTATATGAACACAATTACAGAACACTTTTCACACAAATAAAGTGAGATCTAAAATTAGAAAAATATTAATTGTTCATGGATAGACTAAGCCAAAATAAGATAATTCTACCTAAAGTATTATACTTAATAATGTCTTACCAACCAAATCACTAAAAATGTGTTTAAAGATAGAAGAAATAATAATGAAATTCATCTGAAGAACAAAAGGTGAAGAATATCAAAGGAATCAGTGAAAATTAAATAGGGAGGAAAGTAACAAGAGTATCAGATCTCAAACAATATTATAAAGTGGTAATCATCAAAAAAACTACAACTGGTTAAGAAATAGTGGTGGATCAATGGAATAAATTGGGTGAGGAATACACAATAGTAACTAATCATAGTAATATAGTGTATGATAAACCCAAAGTACAAGTTTTGGGGATAAGAACTCATTACTTAACAAAACTGCTGGGCACAATGGAAAACATTTGGCAGAAACTCAGTATAGACCAATGTCTCATACCATGTGCAATGAGGTCAAAATAGATATAATATTTACACATGAAAGGCAATATCATATTTAAATTAGGGAAGTTTGGAATATTTCACCTATCTGATTTATTGGCAAGGGAAAAACATACAACAAAAAAGAGAGAGCATTAAAAATATAAAATGAATATGTTTTATTACATAACATGTAAATGTTTTTACAAAGAATGCCAATATAACTAATATTAGAAGGAAAGCATTAAAATAGGACAAAATTTTTATGACAAGTGTCTCTGATAAAGACCTCATTTCTGAAATATATAGAGAATGAAAATCAAATTTATAAGGATTCTATTAATTTATTAATTAATTATATTTGTAAGGATTAAATTAATATTTAAATTTATATACACTTGCATCTACTCCATAATTCTGGATCTTGGATCCAGAGTTATGAGGAGAAGCACTAACATAGTATATTTGTGGCCACAGAGGATCAGGGATTTTGGTCACAGTTCCAGAATTGAAAAGAGTGCTTGTGGTCATTGCAAACCAATGCAAAATACAGATGAATAGTAAACACACTTCTCCAGAGATCATACTATCTTTTTTTTAAGAGTGAAAATACTTTTTTCTTGTCCACATTCAGTTCCTACTGTTCTCTCTCTGGGTGCAGATAACTTTCTTCATCACAAGGATATTGGAACTGGTCTGAATCACTTCATTGTTGGTGAGAGCCATATCATACTACCTTGAAAGAGCCAGATGCT
This sequence comes from Myrmecobius fasciatus, assembly GCA_023553655.1. Taxonomy (NCBI): domain Eukaryota; kingdom Metazoa; phylum Chordata; class Mammalia; order Dasyuromorphia; family Myrmecobiidae; genus Myrmecobius; species Myrmecobius fasciatus. Next base: position 4,768 of record JAJPUD010007095.1, read on the forward strand.
TACAGGTTTCAACCTTACAGCTGGAAAAAAAAATGTGCTTATGGCAGTAACAGACCTAAAACTCTATTATGAAGCAGCGGTAATCAAAACCATTGGCATCGGCTAAGAAATAGAGTAAGAGATCAGTGGGATAGGCTATATATACATGATAAATCCAAAGACTCCAGCTTCTGGGATAAATATTCACTATTTTGACAAAGATTGCAGGGAACACTAAAAAATGATGTATTAGAAACAGCATAGACCACATCTCACACTTCATACCAAAATAAGCTCAAAATAGGGTACATGTTTTAGGCATAAAGGGTAATACTATAAGAAAATTAGGAGAGCAATGCTATTAATCAATCCTATCAATACTATCAGATCTTTGGAAAAGGGAAGAAATAATGACCAAAGAAAAAGTAGAGAACATTATGAAATACAAAATGACTAATTTTGATTGCATCAAATTTAAAAGGTTTTCCACAAATGAAGCCAGTGCAGCCAAGATTAGAAACGAAGCAGAAAGTTGGGGGGAAATATTCATAACCAGTGTTTCTGATAAAGGTTTCTTTTCTAAAATATATAGAGAATTGACCCAAATTTATAAGAATACGAGCCATTCCCCAATTGATAAATGGTCACAGAATATGAAAAGATACTTTTCAGATGAAGGAATTGAAACATCTATACCCCTAAGGGAAAAAAATGTTCAAAATAATTATTGATCAAAAAAATGCTAATTAAAACAATTCTGAGGTGTCACCTCATACCTATCAGATTGGCTAAGATGACAGAAAAAGATAATAAATATTGGAGACAATGTGGGAAAACTGGGACACATTCATTGTTAGAGGAGTTGTGAATTGATCCAACTATTTTGGAGAGTAATTTGGAATTATGGCTAAAGGGCTATAAAACTGTCTGTACTCTTTGATACATCAGTGTCATTATTGAGTCTGTATCCCAAAGACATCATAAAAGAGAAAAAAAGGATCTACATGTGCCAAATGTTTATAGCAGCTCTTTTTGTGGTGGCAAGGAATGGGAAAGCAAGTAGATGCCCATCAGTTGAAAATAGCTGAATAAGTTATGGTATATGAAAACAATGGAATATTATTATTCTATAAAAGTGATAAACAGGCTGATTTTTAAAAGGCGAGGAAAGATTTATATGAACTGATGCTGACTGAAACAAGCAGAACCAGGAAAACATTGTACGTAACCACTGCAGTATTATGTAATGATCTACTGTGATAAACTTGGTTCTTAGTGGTTCAGTGATCCAAAGAAATCCCAATAAACTTTAGATGGAAAATGTCATCCACATCCAGGAAGATGAATATGAAGTATGAATATAGATCAACACATACTATTTTCACATTTTTTTCTTCATGATTTTTTTCTTTTGTTGATAACAAAGAAGATCAAAATACACACTCAGAAGAAGATAGTAAAGTCAAAATTCCAGCATTCAAAGCCTCAAGAAAAAATATGAATTGATCTGAGCTTATGGAAGAGTTAAAAAGAATTTAAAACATCAAGCAAGAGAGGTAGAGGAAAAAATGGTAAGAGAAATGAGAGTGATGCAAGAAAATCATGGGAAAAAAAGAGTCAACAGGTTGGTAAAAAGAGCATTAAAGATACTTGGGGTGGGGGACACATCTTAAAAACAGAAGAGGTATAAAAATCTACTGAGGAAAAGGATGCCTTGAAAAAGCAAAATTGCCCAAATGAAAAAAATGTACAAAAATTCACTGAAGAGAACTCATTAAAAAATAGAATTGGCCAAATGGAAAAAAAGCTGACTAAAGAAAATAATTCCTTAAAAGTTATTTTGGGGGAAGTGGAAGATAATAAATTTATGAGACATGAAGAAACAATCAAATAAAATCAAAAGAGTGAAATAATTGAATAAAATATAAAATCTCTCATTGGAAAGACAACTGACCTGGAAAATACCTCCAGGAGATATGATATAAAAATTACTAGATCAAAAAAGTCAGGATAAAAAAAGGCTTAGACATTGTCTTTAGAAAATTATCAAGAAAAACTGTTCTGATACTCTAGAAACAAAGAGCAAAGTAGAAATTGAATTAATCCTTCAATCAGCTCCTGAAAAAAAAATCCCAAAATGAACTTTCAGGGATATTTGAGCCAAATTTTTGATCTCCAAGATCAAGGAGACAATACTGCAAGTATCTAAAAAGAAGCAATTCAAATATCATGGAGCCACAGTAAGAATAACAGAAGATTTAGGAGCTTCTACCTTGGAGGATCAGAAGCCCAGAATATGACATTCCAGAGAAGGGAAAAAAAATAGGTTTACAATCAAGAATCATCTACTGAGCAAAACTGAAGATAATCCTTCAGGGGAAAAAATGTAACAATAGAGAATTTTATAACATTTCTGGTGAAAAAAAAAAACCCACAGCAGAATGGAAAGTTTGATTTTCAAATACAATATGCAAAAGAAAATTTAAACAGGAAAGAGAAATCATGAAGGATTCAATAAAGTTAAATTGTTTAAAATGCAAATTAAAACAATTCTGAGATACTGACTCATAGTTTCACATTGGTTAATATAACCAAAAAGACAAATGACAAATGTTGGATGGAATACGGGAAAATGAAAACACTGTTATTAGGTAATTAGTGTTCTGATTCAACTATTATGGAGAGGTATTTGGAACTGTGCCTACAGGGTTATAAAACCATGCTTAACTTTTGACCAAGAAATACCATTGCTAGATCTGTACCCCAAAGATATGGAAAGGGAAAGGACATATATGTACAAAAATATTTTATCTTAAGTGACAACATGACAAAAAAAGGAAATTGAGGGAATATACATTAATTGAGGAACAGCTGAACAATTTGCTGCATGTGATTGTGATGAAATACTATTGTGTTTTAAGAAATGATGAGCAGCATCCTCCCAGAGAAAAATAGGGGAAAATACATATGAATTGAACTAAAAAGATATGAGAAGAATCAGTATAACACTGTACATAGTAACAACAGTTTTGTATGATGATTTACTCTGAATAGTTTAGTTATTCTCAGCAATCAAATGATCCAAAACAATTATGTAGCATCTATGAGTTAAAGTGCTGTCAATTTCCAGAAAAAGAATTGGTAGAGCTAGATATTTTCTTTATTTTTCTTATTATTATTTTTTTAAATCTGTAGTTTCATAAAATGACTTACATGGAAATATGTTTTGTGTGATTACACATATATAACCTATGTCAAATTTAGGGGATAAAGGGAGAGATTTAAAACTCAGAATTTGATTAAAAAAAGAATATTGAGATTGATTTTGCATGTAATTTGGAAAAAATAAAATATTAGATAATTAACAATTTTGAAAGAAAAAAAAAGACATGATGAGCAGGATATTTTCAGAAAAACCTGGGAAGACTGATAAGAAGTGATACAGTATGAAATGAGCAGAACCAGAAGAACATTGTATACAACAGTAAAATTAAGTGATAATCAGCTCTGAATAACAGCTATTCTGACTAATACAATGATCCAAGATGATAACGATAGACTTTTGATGAAAAATTCTATCTACCTCCAGAAATAGAACTGAAGGATTTTTGAATACAGATTGAAGCATGTTTTTTTTTCCATTTTATTTTCTTTGTTTTTTTTCACAACATGTCAAAAATGGATATATTTTTTTCATGATTTCAAATGGATAATTGGTACCACATTACTTGTCTCCTCAATAAGCAGGGGAAGGGGCAGTTAGAAAAGAAAAAAGGGAAAACAAATCTTTTGTAAAATTAAAAATTTCAGATTATAAATAAAACATAAAAATAAAAATAGTATATAAATATTATATATGAATATCATATAAAGTACTTATAACCATATAACATAAGACTAAAAGATAAAATTATAAATTATAATTTTATGAGCTTTGCCAGTAATATCAGAAGTGAAACCAGAATTGCTACTGTCACAGTATTATTCGTATGTTACTGGAAATACTAAATATAGCAATAAAAGAAGAATAAGAAATAGAAGGAATCAAAATATGGAATGAAGTGATAAAAAATTTTTGCAGGAGATATGATGATATACTTAGAGAATCCCAAATATTCAACCAAAAAGTTAGTTGAAACAATAATTATAGCAAAATAGCTAGATATAATGGAACCCCATGGCATCATTAGCATATATCACAATGGAATAATACTATGCTATAGGAAATTATCAGCCCAATAATAATACAAAAATATTTGTAGCAGTCCTTTTTATAGTGGCAAAAAACTGGAAATTGGAACTTCAATTTGAGATTGTAAAGATGGTTAGTCATGCCCAACTCTTTGTGATCCCATAGTTATCTTGGCAAGGATACTGGTTTCCCATCTTCTTCTCCAGTGGATTAAAGGCAAATAGAGATTAAGTGAATTTTTCAGAGTCACACAGCCCATGAGTGACTAAGGGCACACTTGAACTCAAGTCTCCCTGGCTCCTTGGGTAGGCAAATGGTGCAATGGATAGAACACTGGTCCTGAAGTCAGGAAGATCTAAATTCAAATCCATTATCAGACATTTACTGTGTGATCCTTGTTTGCCTCATTTAATTTAATTTAATCTTGTTTGCCTCAGTTTCCTTATCTAAAAAGGACCTGAGAAGAAAGTAGTAAAATACTTCAGTGTCTTTGCTAAGAATGTCTCAAATGGAGTCACATACAGCTGAAACAACTGAAAAGCTTCCATATTTCAAGTATCTGAAGCCACATTTGAGCTCATGTCTTCATGACTTCAGACAAGTATTCTATCCACTGAGCCACCTAGCTATCTTTGACTTAATTTGATTCAGCAGTATATTGTAGAATACCATATTAGATTATTTCAATAGTACTGTAGCATCCAGGAATATGGAAGTGATAATTCCACTACTCCAATCTTCTCAGATCTTATCTAGGGTTTTATGTTCAGTTGTGAGCACCATGCTTTAAGAAGGGGCATGATAATATGGTGAGTATCTAGAAAAGATCAATGAGGAGAGTGAAAGAATTTAAGACTTTAACATATAAGGAGCACTTGAAGGAACTGGGAATATCTTACATGGAGAAAAGAAGACATCTGGTAGATGTTAAAGTTATCTTCTATTATTTCAAGAACTTATGTTGAGGATTATATTTGTTTTGGGGGTCCCAAACTGAGAAAGAAGAGCGAATGGTGGTGGTATCAAAAAAGCAAATATGGACTTGATATCAGGAAGGAAAACTTGTATTATTATTATTATTATTATTATTATTATTATTATTATTATTATTATAAGATTATATTTCATGCCTTAGCTGTGATGGAGTCTATGCCGTTTTTAATGAAGTAACTACATCTTTCTCTGCCTCCTCATTTTCCTGTAAAAAGGTAGAAAATATAAAATTTTTAATGTAAAATTAAAAATCATATATCTTAATGGAAAAAATCAGTAAGACAAATAAAGAAATAGGCAATTTTGAACACAGAGGTAAATTTCTCCAATTTAATGATGATTTTGAAAAAAAAAGTGGGATTTTAAACTCAAGAAATCAGAAGTGGAAAAATATTTGACAGAATAAAACAAAAGACAATTTTGAAATTGGATTTGAATTCTATTCAAGAAAAAATAACAGACTGAACATAATATATTTATTTAAAAATTATTGGATTTTCAGAGAACTTTTTTTTTTTTTTTTTGGTGATGCAATTGGGGTTAAGTATCAAGTGTCAGAGGTCACATTTGAATTCAGGTCCCCCTAGCTCCAAGGCCAGTACTCTATATACTGCACCACCTAGTTGCCCCCAAGAACATATTTTTTTTTTTTTTTTTGCTTTTTGCTGAGGCAATTGGGGTTAAGTGACTTGCTCAGGGTCACACAGCTAGGAAGTATTAAGTGTCTGAGACCAGATTTGAAATCAAATATTCCTGACTTCAGGGCTGGTGCTCTATCTACTGAGTCATTTAGCTGCCCCAAGAACATAAATTTTAAATCTTGAATTGTACATTTAATCACAAATACTGTAAAATTTCTCAAAAATATTGAAAATATAAAAGAGCTGACCAACAGAATCCACAGATCACCAAGAGAGAAGATCCTTAAGTTTAACACTCCAAGTTATATTGGTTTACTTAATTTTAATGACAAAGAATAAAAAATGCATGCAGGGAAGACAAAGACTTTTTTATATGAAGGAAAGATAATTAGAAATACTCAAATTGTCTTTAGCTGTAAGAAGAAATAGATTTAATATTGAAAACAGTAGGATGTATTGTCAAAATATTATATATGTAAAGGAGAATCTAATAACAAATGAAAAACTTTGACCTACAAAAGATAAACAAATGAGAGAAACACAAGGGTGACAAAAACTAAATATTTGTGAAGAAATTTCTAAGCATAATTGTTTTTCATGAGTCTAGATTTAAATTATTGCTTTAAAGGTATAAGTAACAGCTAAAGAAATTACAAGGATAAATACTCAAGACAAAAGAATTTGAGAGGCAACTATTTTAAAGAGAACTTAAAGAGTTAGGAAAAGGGAAGAATTGAATCAATATTTAATGAAATGAAATCCACATTCTCCTTTAGTAAATCAATATTTTTTTGAGAGAGAGAGAAAGATAAATCAAAAGGATATTGTTCACATTTGGAGAGAAACAGTAAGAAATTGAAATATATTATCAGCCAGCTTGCTTGTGAGCACAAATGTAACAGTAATTCCTTTCCTCTCTCAGTGAGCAAAGGAAAGTTTGAACATATTAAATAAATAACATAAACTAAAAACAATGGGGTAGCAGGAAGTAAAAGATGTGTCATCTCAGAATACTATTATTGTTGAGGTGCTATACAAGCCTATTCCAGTGAAGAAAAATGACAGTGGCCTCATACCAGATTTTGTTGAGGGAAATGTATGTATTACAAAGCCACTATCTATAAACAAGTGGCATATAACCCCATATTGCATTGCATCCTTGGAGAGGAACTATAAGAATTTTTGGTGATATCCAGGTGTCAATGTGGAGGTCACAGATCCAGAAAAAGTATATTTCAGTCTTTGGATGCAGGAGTGAAAGGCAAAAGAATAGGACTGCTCCTAATTATTCAGAATATAAAGTGACTCCAACTATTTCACATTTTCTCTTACATGGAGTTATATTTATAAGAGATCAGCATATCAGAAAATGCCCTCAAAATTATGAGTGAATGCATTTCATATGTACCTGTTAATTAACCTCAGTGATACTCAAAGCATTGTACTAAGGTAATCAACCCATTTTATCTTTGTTTTTGTATCTTTTTTTATCTTGTTTTTGGTATATAAATATATGTATTTTTAAAAACTGATTTCATTTTCCCATTAAACAACATTTATTTGCCCACCAGGTGGCACTACATTCTAGTCAACATTCTAATGTTTCCACCTATGTTTAAAAGAGAAATTCTATCTCATATTCCAGAAGCCCAATTTCAATAAAACTTTAACTTTAAAAACTAAAGCTGGAAAAAAAAAACCTTTTACCAATATATTGTGAATGAACCTATAGCATAATATTAAATTGTTGATTATGATGGCAAAGCTGTTATTTTATCATTTTTATTTATGCATTATTTTGTCACTGAAGTCATCATCAATACTAATGAGGAGATTTCTGAGCTCCCATGTTGGTGTTGTTTTGATATTAAACAGACAATGGATTTCCTGTTACTATCTAATATATTAAACATGGCCAAATTGTAAAATATCCATTATGTGTCACTTTTTTGAACCAAATAGATTTGAAACTACTTTCACACTTTCCCTTTTCACTTCTTTCAGATGGGTGGAAATGCTGGCTCTTACTACCTGCTCCCAGAAGGCGGGCAAAGGAAAAGGAAAAGACAAATACTCAAGAATAATATCTTTAAAAAAATGTTTAGCTTATCATAAAAAATAAGAACACCAGCTTTTCAGAAAAAAAAAAAACTCTAAGAGTTCCAAGCATTCTTCTTGAGAAAACAAAAGCTAAGTAAAATGTTTGAAATGTAAACACAGGAGAGAAAAGAAAAAAAGAAAAAAAAACTATTAATTATATTTTAATACTATAAAATGCCGCTATAATCCATTTACATCATAAATCAGTAATCTTTAGGGTTCAAAGAAAGAATAAAAATAGAACTAATGTAAGCATGAGAGTGAAGGAAGGAAGCAAGGAAAGAATTTAAATATGGAATGAAGAAGACTAGAGAAAAAATTAACATTTTTTGTGATCAAACCATAACAAAAATTTATGAAGTATGGATATGTAGTATAGAAAAAGTGAGAGCCTCACAATATTTATCTGAGATTGGCAAGGGAAACAAACATATAGTGTAGGAAAAAAAATAACTTACAAAGGAACTGATATGAGAAGAAGTTAGTTTCAAGCAAAATGCTTGTAGTCCTACCATGTGGAAGGTAATAGTCACAGACATAGCAAATTTCATTACTGAGGACTGATGATAATAGGACAAAACAAGTGATAGAAAACAAGAAAAAATTAAGAAAATGTTCACAATTTGTGCTGTATGGGGGAAGGGGGAAGGGAAGAATAGCTTTAGAACCAGATTCTTAAAACTATAGGTAAATCTGATTCTACTCCCTTTTCCCCTTCTTGTAATCTTAAGGAAGATAGTGGAAGGGGCAGAAGAAAGAAGATATGGTGAAAGGAAAATCATATCTAACTATTATAACTAAGGATATAAATGGGATTGATTATCCTAAGTTAATTACCAAAATGATAACTTAAAATTATAGTTTATGATGGTGATCACATGTTTAACCCTGAACCTGTGATTTCATTTCTGTAGGAAGCTGTCAGTGAAAAACTCCCTCTATCAAGAGAGATTAGCAGATCAGCAATCCTTAGGCAATCTATAGTCCTAAAGGCTTTGTTGAAAAACTGGAGATTTTTAAATGTTTTGTTCAAAAATACACAGCTGTTGTGTGAGAAGTAGAATTTGAACTCAGGTCTTTCTGGTTCCAAGGCTATATTTCTGTCCCTCACACTCTGCTGTCTCTTTTAAAATGAAGAGTTGGAGAATAAGATTTGATAACAATAACGACAACAACAAAAACACAACTTTGTATTCTAGCTAAATCCTAAAAAAAGCAGAAGTAATAATCATGATGTTAAATAAGGCAATAGTAGATTTAAATGAGGTTAAGAAATATAAGCATAAGGGAAATGTCAGACTAGATTCAAACTTAATTCATATTGATTACAGATTCAGTATTCAATCCATTTCAAATTTACATAAATCTTATTAAAAATAAATAAGTTAAAGATCTGAAATGAACATTAGGAGAAAAATAAAATTCTTCCATTACTAAAAGGAAATAAAAAGGATTTTATGTTATGGTACATAATGTACCAATTATATAATATATTCAATTTACAGAATGCAAAATAATTCTGCAAAATTATAGAAATATTAAATATATTCTATAGACTATAACATTAAAATAATTTTAATACATAAGATAAATACAAAGGAATCATATTTGAATGAGAATTAAACAAAGAAATCATAGAAATAGTGAATAGTGTTATAAAAGAAAATTATAACAAAACACTCAGACTTCAGAATAAACCTAAATCATACATTAGAATGAAAAAAAAAGACAATCCAAATATCCAAATAGTTATATCAATAAAAAAATAAGAGTTCAAGGAAATAAGCAGACAATAAAAATAAACTAAAACAACACATTATTAAACATTAAATACATTTAAAAATTTTAAAAACTCTGAAAATCACTGAAGAGATAAAATTCCAATTCAATTATTATTCTTTGCTATTACATAAACCTCTTGTATTTTTTTTCACGTTTTACTTCTTTACTTGCCTTTCATTGCCTTTGATTCTTTGGGGGTTTTATGTCTAGTAGTGATATCACTGGATCAAAGAGTATTCACAATTTAGTGACTTCTTAGGTAAGGTTCAAGTTGCTTTCAAGAATGGCTTGAGCAATGCATAGCTCTAGTAAGAGTTCATTGATGTGCCTGTCCTCCTGCATTCTCTTCAACAGCTGTCATCTTCCTTTTTTGTCATCTTTGTCAATCTAATGGGTAAGAGGTGGAACCTTAGAATTGTTTTCATTTGCATTTTTTAATTATTAGTGATTTGGAGCATTTTTCACATGGTTGTTGACAGCTTGGATTTCTTCCCTTGAGAACTTCAGAGGTGTTTTAATTTGCATTTCTCTTATTAATAGTGATTTGGAACATTTTTTCCTGTGGTTATTGATAGCTTAAATTTCTTCTCTTCATATCCTTTTGTTTTATGCATTTTGAGTTAGAATGCCCCATGAAACATTCAGAGGGAGATGTCTAATGGACAGTTAGTATATAGGCCTGGATATCAGGAGAGAGCTGAGGAATGGATAGATTTAAGAGTCATTTGAATAAAGATGATAACTGATACAAGAGAACTGAAATATTACTGAGAGAGATCTTTAACAAAGAAAAATTACCTACAAAACAATATTTATATGAAGTAATAGAGGCATTGTGAAAATCTAGGGGAAAAGGGGGAAAAAATCTTTGTAGGAATAGACAGAGGAAAAGTCATGTAAATAAACAATTAGGAAATCAGAGATGATGTTTAAATCAAGTAAAGGGGGATGGTTAACAACTTACATCCTTTTTTGAAAGGATGCAAAAACCTTAATAATTATATAGGAATTATGGAAAGTTTGAACACATAACAAGAGTGAAAATTAGGAGAAAAAAAAGAAATGATGATTAAAGAAATAGGCTCCTGGAAGTCATGAGAAAAGCCACAACTAGAGGGGATAGTCTTTTTTTTTATTAAAGCTTTTTATTTGTATAACATATATGTGGGTAGCTCCCCAACATTGATCTTTACAAAGCTTTCCATTACAAATTTTACCCCCAGTCCCTTCCCCTCCCCTAGATGGCAGGAAGTCCACTACATGTTAATAATGTTGAAATGCTTGAGAAGTTATGCAAGAAAAATCCTATCTACAAGAAAAAAAAAGAATCAGAGAAAGGCAACACAATGCAAGCAAATGTCAATAGAGATCATGAAAATGTTACGTTGTGGTCCATATTTCATTTCCCTCTCTCTGGGTGTATATGGTTTTCTTCAGTGAACAATTGGAACTGGTTTGAGACAATTCTTTGTTGAAGAGAGCCATGTCCATCAGAATTGATCATCATGTAATATTGTTGTTGCTGTGTATGATGATCTCCTGGTTCTGCTCGTTTCACTGAGACCAGTTTATGTCTCTCTTTGGGGCTTTTCTGGAGTTGCTTTACCTTTAGGGGCCTCAGGATTTGAAGTCTGTTCTTCCCTCTCTCCATAAAAGTTGTCTATGGTGAGAGCTCTTTTTGGTTTTTTATTCATTTTTTTTTTTAAAGGTGTGAGGTCTGTTTAGGGCAAAGGTGGGACAGCTGCTTTAATTTGCCCTGGGGCAGTTCTGCTGATTGAGTTATTTCAGGAACTGTGCAGTTCTGCTGATTGAATTATTTCAGGTACTGGGCAGCTCAGCTGATTTAATTATTTCTGATGCTGATCAGTCCTGTTGTTTGATTGCTTTAAGGTGCTGTGTAATGGCAGCTAGGTCCGATGCTCATCAGGGGTTCAGGGGTTCACAATCTATCCCCCTCAAAAGGCAGACCCTCCAAACCACCTGCGCACAATCAGGACAGTTTGGTCCAAGAGGCCCGCAGAAGACTCCCAGGTGTGTGAAAAGCACAACGCTCCCACTCCTGTTCCGACTCCTGCTCCAGCTCCCTGCCCTGGTCCAGCTCCCTGCCCCAGTCTCCCTGCGCTGCAATCTGGGTTCAGCAGACCACCCCCCTGCCCAATTAAAACAGACCTGTTTTGAGGTTCTTCCAGAGTATCTTCTTCTAGAATTGTGTTGTTCTCCAGATATTGTGGGGTTTTTTGCTTCAAAATCAGTCTAGAGGCTTCATATGTTGTTGGTTTGAGGGGAGGTTAGAGGAGGTTACAGAGACTCCAGTCTGATCTCCGCTACCATGGCTCCACCCCCGGAAGGAAGTCCCTCAAAAGAGATATTTTTTAGGGTAAATTTTTAAATACATATTTTAAATTTAAAGTTTTTCAATCTTTTATGGTAATGTGGAGTTTGCCTAGGGTTCTTTTTTTTGGTTGTTATTTTTTTTTAATTTTATTAATACTTTTTATTTGCAAAACATATGTATCAGTAATTCTTCAACATTAACCCTTACAAAGCTTTCTGTTACAAATTTTTCCCTCCTACTCCCCACCCCTCCCCTAGATGGCAGGATATCCAATACATGTTAATTGTGTTAAAATACTTGCCTAGGGTTCTTAAAGACTATTCAAACACAGCACATATTTTTTTTTATTAAAGCTTTTTATTTGTATAACATATGTATGGGTAGTTCCTCAGCATTGATCTTTACAAAGCTTTCCATTACAAATTTTACCCCAGTCCCCTCCCCTCCCCTAGATGGCGGGAAATCCATGTTAGTTTTTCTTTTAAACTTATTTTTCCCTAAACACAGGTGTTTTACAATTACATACTGATATTGTTTATTAAAAATATTATGATAGTAAATATGGCAAACTCTTCTTCTACTGTTGCTGAAATGCTCAATTGTCATCTGTTTAATTATCACATGTTTTTTAATTATGGATAATCTGGCATATAAATTACAAAAATATCCAAATTCACTCACTTATATAACCATTTCTGTGCTCAGTAATTTGTCACCAAGTTTTAAAAAATTTTTCTATGCATAATAATGTTATAATTTCAATGAACTGAAAATATAAACTGAATTACAGATTGTACATTTTCTGTGTATTACTATTGGAGTTTTTGTATAAAGATAGCATATTAAGGCATATAATACATAAGTTAAGGTTTGAATATATGTCTGTGTTGCACTTTTTGGATGCTTAAAAATATTTAAAATTAATTTATTGAAAAGCCCCAGAGCACCAACCACATGTCATAGGTAACCAAATTAAAATCTACAGGTTTTAAGATCACGGTCTCCTCAAGAAATATTTAACTGTATATTTACTTAATATTTAACAGCATGTGGAATTTATTTAATAATTTTCCTGCAGGTTTCCTCTAATTCCACCTCTCAAAAGATTCATACACATAGATAGACATAAAATCTGGAGGGGGTGAATTGCTCCAGTACTATTTACCTTTAAGTATATATCTGTTTTAAGGAAAAGCAAAATTTTTGCTTTTCTGCACTTGAAAAAATATTTACATTCATTTTAGGAAAGAAACAACAACTATGCTTCATTGAGCTTAAAATAAAGAGGAAAATATGTATATATACATATGTACAATACACTGGATTATTATGTACTGATCATTAAGGAAATTTTTTTGTTTGAAAGACAATCATTTTCAATATTTTATGAATTTTATATTATACATATATACATACACATAATATATAATATGATAGATGTGATAGATGGTGCATATTTGTATGCATGTATTTATGCATATAGAAAGCCGCTTAAATACAGCAATTATAAAGGACAAAATTACAGGATCAAAAATATTGAGCTAACTGAACTTTCTTACAAAATTTTAAAATATTTCCCAAATTGAAAAGGCCAGTTCATAAATTCACAACAGTGGTAAGACTGTTTCAGTCAACATTGAATATTTCAAAATTTTGTGATCTTTACCAATTTGATGAATATGGGGAGATATTGCAGAGTTATTTTAATTTCCTTTTTACTTTCTAGTGATTTGGAATTTTTTTCATATGTTGGTCAATAGTTCACTTTCTTTTGAAAATTCTTTACATGCTTTAACTATCTATCAATTGGAAAATGAATGTTGGGTTTATGTATTTGTATAATCTATATATGTTGAATGTTGAGAATTTTTTAGAAATATTAAATGGAAGTTTTTAATCTAGTCCATCTTATTTTATCTTAACAAATTTATCTACTGCTTTTTTTTTTGAAAAAGGAAATAATAATTTAATAAAACTCTGGCAGAAGCAGTGTTTCAAAGCTAGAAAAAACCTTTTCCAGTTTTAAGCTCCTCATTTTGCAGATGTTGAAACTGAGGATGAGCATAACTTTCCTAATGTCAAATAGTCAAAATTCCTTAAAGTCAGCTAGTGTTTGGAGGAGGATTTTAACCCAGGCTTTCCTCATTCCAAATCCACCACTCCATGCACTATTCCATACTGTCTGTGATAGTCTTCTCTATCTTTGTTTTGCATAACTTTAAAAGATATATACATTCCACTGTTTTTTTTTAATAATGTGACTTTTTACCATTTACAACAGTTATCTGCTTGCTACTTATTATAATGTACAATGTGAAATAATAGTATAATCAATTAACTTCCCAGTTTTTCTAGCAGTTTATTAAAATAAAGAGTCTCTCCTGAAATAGCTTTAATTTGGATATTAGTAAACTTCACTTGGTATGTTTGTTTATTTTTAGGTATTGCTTATTTTGTTTATTCTACTAGTTTGCCTATATATCAAAGAATTTTGTTCATGATTGAATTTTAATATAATTTTTATCTCTAGTAATAAGTTCATTTCATTTCCATTTTTCCATTACTTCTTTCAACATTCTTGATCTTTATTTTCCTACACATTAATTTCATTGCTTTTTTCAGCTTTTTAATGCTGTGATTGTTAGACATAGAAATCAATCTATATATTAATTTAAGTTTATGCTTTAAAATTTATGTTATCTGACCCATAAAGGTATATTGATTTTTTTCTATTATACAATCATTTCCTTATTTCTGTTAAATCTAGTTTATAATTGTAGTAATATAAATAAGGCTTATTTCTGTTAAACCTAGTTTATAATTGTAGTAATATAAAAAAGGTTTCTTTGGTAGTAAAATTCCAGTTATAGTTTGTTTTTTATTGTTCTTCCCCCAATAGAAATTTCTTTTTCATTATTATTCTTGCTATTTTTTATTAATATGAATCAATGAAAAATGATTTTAAAGCATTAATTTTGTACCATCCTGATAAAACTAAACACGGCAACTTGTTTTTGTCTAAGGAAGGATTTGTCCAAGGAAGCTATCATATCATATAAAAATTGGGATAATTTGGCCCTTTCTTTATGTTTTTTAACTTAGTTTTTTTATCTATTCCCTTACAAACATAGTGTCTTGTACTATCTCAAATAGGAGATGAATAAAATATCTTTCTTTCACGTGTAAACTTAGATGTTTTTAAAAATAATTTCTCCAATAAAAATGCTGCTAGGAATTATGAATGTACTTTTGACCATATTTAAAAGATTATTTTGTTGAAAATACCTTCATATTACTAATTTAGAACACAATTTTATTATTTTTATTAGTTATCTTCAGACAAGCATACATCTCTATTTTTGTCTCTTCCTTGGTAATATATTCATTGAAAAAAGCTAAGTTTGTTATATATTTCAGGGAATCTTGGGTGGTTTGGAAATGTGCAAGATAGACATCTTGTTGCGGGAAATCTTTTAAGGCAGTGTTCTCTTCTTTGAAATGCCTTTTTTTGTGGAAAATAAAATATATCCATGTCTTTGTACCTTTAAAAAAAAAGTGATTAAGGATTTATTGCCATGCGTGCATAAAACACTGTATTAGCAAAAGATAGATGTAAAAATATTTCACTATTTTTCTACTTTTGCACTTCAAAATATTGTTCTAGTGGTAGAAAGGGTGTAATTCAGTATTGCACATTTTTGTTATTGTTTAGGATATATAGAACATTGTTAGTCTTAGCAATAAACTGATACAACTTCACAAGTCTATAGTAAAGTAGTAGAAATGTAATGAGATCAAGAACAGGGTCAACATTAGTATTGTTACAGTGTGGTAGCATGGCAACACAGTGATGTTAAAAAATACATATTTTAATAATCAAACTATATTTTTTAAAAAGTTTTTTAAAACTCATTATGTGATTTTTGCACCTACTTACTAGAATAATAAAGAAACCATATAATAGTTTGAAAAAGGTAATATGAAAAGAAAGTGCTTTTTCTAAAATACAAAAAGGCAAAGTTCTAATACATAATCAAAAAGATTTTAAAATATAAATGGAGTAATATTCCTCAATAAGAAAAGGTTTAGTGAAAAAAGCATTTTCTAAGTTCACAACTGTGTGAATGGCCAATTCAGAGTTGTAGTAAATGAATGTCTTACTTGGAGGGAAAGAAAAAGAAAAAAAAGGAAAACCTTAGAAACAAAACATTAACCTAGCACATCAATCTTTCTTATCTAATGCATTTGACAGATATTAACTGTTCTGCTTTTTAAACTTTCTACCTGAGACAAAATTTACTCAGTTTTCCACTCAGCATACAATATAGTGTAAATTAATACTAGATTTCAGAGTATGTCAAAATACTGCTTTTATTTATTGATGAAACCAAATATTTCAAATAATCTAACCAAAATATTGATGTTAAAGAGAAGAACTCTCCATTAATAAAACAAACATGGAATCTCTGTTTGAAATCACAGCAAAAACTTGATCGTTGGAAGAATCTTTACTGTGAAAGCAAAAATGTGATTCAAAGACCATAGTTTTATTATCCATATACCATTTTGATATACTATATCATATTATATAATGAACTTAGGTTGATAAATTTTTGATGTATTAAACATTTTTATTAAGTATACTATAGTTTGTTATATCTAAAAAATAAGTTAGAAAGTATTTTTAAATTTCCTACTTCTTAAAGAGAAAGATCTTTAAAATATGGTTAAATCCTTAGTGCTCATATTACAACAATGCAACTTAGTCCATTGGACATTTGGCAACATTTAATTTGAGCAAGAACAGGTCTTTCAAAAAGCAACTTTTAAGTAGATTTGGTTTTTTTTAGAATTTAGTTGTAATAGAATGTGAAAAAACTTCTCCAACACTTTAAAATAAAACCATGAAATTATTGATTGGTTCAGAAAGTTTTATGGGAAAAAAAACTAATTCCTAACAAAAATTTGGCATTGAATGAATGCTTCACTCTTTAAGCAAAACTTATAAAGGTTCAAAGGGAAATAGGGGAGGGTTATAATATTTACAGCAACAGACATTTTGTCTTTTTCTTTTTGATAAGAGAGGCGCAAAAACCTTGTTCTAATAGCTTCATCAAACATTCTTGAGACTTCTTTGTGTGAGTGCTGAACATTCCAGATACTTTACAGCACCAATCCTCTTCATCACAGCTAAACTCTGTGGGTAAGAAATTGGAGTCAGCTACTTCTTTAGATTTTTCAATTAATAGGAAAGTTTTACCTAAAACTCCACTGCTGTGGCTTCTCCCTTTTCCTTCCCCATCTGGGCAGGACCAGGCCTTTTCTACTTTCTTTCTCACTCTTGCTTGGGCTCTTCCTTTGTGTACTTTTCAGTCGTTTGTATGATGGTAAAAATGTAGAGCATTTCAGTAGCCAGGTTATTATTTGATCATGTCTTCTTGAAGTATAGTTTACCTCTCAGACCTGTGGAGATGGAATAAATTTATGTCCAAAGAAGATCTGGAACTCCTAATTGAACACCAGATGGATAATTTTGATTATATTAAGTTAAAAAGTTTCTGTACAAATAAAACTAATGCAGACAAGATATGGAGGGAAGCATCTAATTGGGAAATCATCTTTACATTTAATGGTTCTGATAAAGGCCTCATTTCTAAAATATATAGAGAATTGTTTCATATATATAAGAATTCAAGCCACTCTTCAATAGATAAGTGGTCAAGGGATATGAACAGACAATTTTCAGATGAGGAAATTAAAACCATCTCTAGTAATATGAAAAGTTGCTCCAAATCACTATTGATCAGAGAAATGCAAATTAAGACAATTCTGAGGTACCACTACACACCTGTAAGATTGGCTAAAATGACAGGAAAAGATAACGATGAATGTTGGAGGGGATGTGGGAAAACTGGGACACTAATACATTGTTGGTGGAACTGTGAATGGATACAACCATTCTGGAGAGTAATTTGGAGCTATGCTCAAAAAGTTATCAAACTGTGCATACCCTTTGACCCAGCAGTGTTTCTATTGGGCCTATATCCCAAAGAGATCTTAGAGGAGGGAAAGGGATACACATGTGCAAGAATGTTTGTAACAGCCCTTTTTGTAGTGGCTAGAAACTGGAAACTGAATGGATGCCCATCAATTGGAGAGTGGCTGAATAAATTATGGTACATGAATGTTATGGAATATTATTGCTCTGTAAGAAATGACCAGAAGGACAATTTCAGAGAGGCCTGGAGGGACTTGCATGAACTGATGCTGAGTGAAACGAGCCCAACCAGGAGATCATTAAACACAGAAACAACAATATTACATGATGATCAATTCTGATGGACATGGCTCTCTGCAACAAAGAATTGTCTCAAACCAGTTCCAATTGTTCACTGAAGAAAACCATATACACCCAGAGAGAGGGATATGAAATATGGACCACAACATAACATTTTCATGCTCTCTATTGATGTTTGTTTGCATTGTGTTTCCTATCTCTGATTTTCTTTTTTTTCTTGTAGATAGGATTTTTCTTGCACAATTTGTCAAGTATTTCAACATAATTAACATGTAATGGACTTCCTGCCATCTAGGGGAGGAGAGGGGACTGGGGGTAAAATTTGTAATGGAAAGCTTTGTAAAGATCAATGCTGGGGAATTAGCCATACATATGTTATACAAATAAAAAGCTTTAATAAAAAAAAAAGTTCCTTGTGTACAAGGCATACTGTTTTAAATAAAGTTTTATTGATAGTTTAAAAAAAAGAGACATACATATGAAACGGAAAGACATGCACAGAATTAAAAAAAAAAAGATTGAAGTAAAAATTTCGGTTGAAGTTAAAAAGGGAGTGGGAGAAGGAGTAGAAATCTTGATCTCAGGGACATATACTGGATAGCATAATGGATAAAGTATGAAATCAGGAAGACTCATCTTCCTGAGTTCAAATCTGACATCAGACACTTATTAGCAATGTGACTTTGGGCAGATTACTTAACTTTTTGCTTCAGTTTCCTCATCTGTAAAATGAATTAGAGAAGGAAATGGCAAATCACTCCAGTGTCACTGGAGATAGAACTATAAAGTTTTGAACATGACTGAAAGTAACTGCACAACAATAATAAACTAGAACTGAGTCAAATTTATAAACAAAAAAAAAACCCATTTCTCAATTGGTAAATGATCACAAGATAGAAATAGGAACTTTTCAGAAGAAATCAAAGGTATTTATATTCATATGAAAAGCTTTGAATTACTATTGATTATTGAAAGGCAAATTAAAAGATTTCTGATTTATCAGATAATCAGAAGATTATCAACTCATCATTATCAGAAATGGAAAATGCTGGAGGGATTGTCAATAAAGTAGAGAAACTAATAAACTATTTGTGGAACTGTAAACTGATATAACCATTCTGGAAAATGATTTGGAACTAGTACCAAAGGGTGATAAAACTATACATACATACCAGTATTTAGGTTTGTATTTCAATGTACTCAAAGAAAAAGGAAAAGCATGTATCTGTACAAAAATATTTATGTATTTTTTCAGTTGGCAAAATAGTGGGAATAGAGGGATTGTTCATAAATTGGTTAATGGCTTAGGAAGTTGTAAAATATTATTGTGATGAAATATAATATTGGGAGAAGTGATGGGGGAATGGATTCAGAAAAAATTGGCAAGATATGTATGGATTTTTTGGTGCACAATAACAGCACCATTTTAATAATCAATTACAAAAGACTTGATTCCTCTGATCAATATAATGATCAAAATTAGTTCCAAAAAGCTTATGATGAAACAGTACTATCTACCTGCAATAAGAAAACTGATGAATTCTGGCTGCAAATTTACAATTAATATTTTTTAAAAGAAAGAACCAAGTTTTCAATTTATTTATGATTTCTTTGCTTTTTTAATTTCCAATTTAACTATTTGTCCTCTAATTTTAAAGATCTATTCTACTTATTTTATATTTGTTAGGCTTTTTAATTTTTAAAATGGATATTCAGTTAATAATCTCTTTTTCTATTTTGCTAATATATAATTGTAACACTATGATTTTTCCACTGAGCATTTCTTATGCTCTATCACAAAAATTTTGGTATTTTGTCTCATAAATATTATATTCTTTCACATAATTATTAACGGTTTCTAATTTGTTCTTTGATCCTTTCCTTATTTAAGATTTCACTGCTAAGGGGTGGAGCCAAGATGACGAACTGCAGACAGCTTTCTCTGTGAACTCCTTTGCGACCTTCCCTCAAACCCAGACAAAGTGAGCCTTCGAACTGGTTTGTGAGTGAAGGCTCCGCCAAACATTTGGACTACAACGCACTTCTATCAAAAATCTACCTTGAGAGAACTCCGGAGAAGGTTAGCCTCAGGGGAAATCGGCCACTGGTCGAGATCAGACTCCATCCGGGCCGGAAGTCAGGGCTGAGATAGAGGGGCGGATTTAAGGAACCCAGGAAGCCCCTGGGAGACGCCTGGGCCACTTTGCTCTGCTTGCGTGCAGGTGCTTTGACAGATCTGCCTTTGGTAAAGGGTGGATCGAGAGCAGCTGAAAACGTGGTCCTAGTGTGAATCTAGCCCGACCAGCCTCAGACCGGAAGTCAATTCGGCATACTGCCCCAGGGCAAATACAAATCGTTGCAGTTTTCTCTGTTTTTGACCAATATCCCAACTTTAAACCATGAGCAAGAAGCAGAAGAGAGCTCTCACCATAGAAAGCTTTTACAGAGAAAAAATAGAACAGTCCCCCGATCCTGACATTATGAAAACAATCCCAGATGAAGCCACAAAGGCAGACTTAAGTTGGTCTCCCTTTCAGAAGACTTACCTGGATGATTGCATTAAGAATCTCAAAAGAGAGCTAGAAGAAGAATGGGGAAATAAATTGAGATCAGTGCAACAGAAATATCAAAAACTGGAAAATAGAACTGGTGAATTGGAAAAAAGAAAACAGTTCATTGAAAAACAAAATTGGTGAATTGGAAAAAATCACCAATTCACTGGAAAATAAAAATGGTGAACTGAAAAACAAAATTGGTGAATTGGAAAAAGACAACAATTCACTGAAAAACAAAATTGGTGAATTGGAAAAAGACAACAATTCACTGAAAAATAAATCTGGCAAAATGGAAAAAGAATGCATTGAATCAAGAAACTCAATTGGCCAGCTACAAAAGGAGCTAAAAAAGATAACTGAAGGAAATAATACTTTAAAAATTAAAATTGAACAAATAGAAGTAAATGACTCAATAAGACTTCAAGAATCAGTTAAACAAAAACAAAAAAATGAAAAAATAGAAGAAAATATGAAATATCTCCTAGGAAAAACAACTGACTTGGAAAACAGATGAAGGAGAGACAATTTAAGATCGGACTCCCTGAAAGCCATGATGAAAAAAAAGAACCTGGATGCTATCTTCCAGGAAATCATGAAAGAGAATTGCCCTGATGTTTTAGAATCAGAAGGCAAAATTGGCATTGAAAGAATTCACCGATCACCTCCAGAAAGAGACCCCAAAATTAAAACCCCAAGGAATATCGTAGCCAAATTTCAGGACTATCGCACCAAGGAAAAGATATTGCAAGCAGCTAGAAAGAAACAGTTCAAATACCGAGGAACTGTCATTAGAATTACACAGGATCTGTCAGCTTCCACTTTAAAGGATAGAAGGGCCTGGAATCAGATATTCCGAAAGGCAAAAGAACTTGGATTACAGCCAAGAATAAGTTATCCAGCTAGAATGAGCATCATCGTCCAGGGAAGAAGATGGTCATTCAATGATACAGGAGAATTTCACCTATTTCTAATGAAAAGACCTGATCTGAACAAAAAATTTGACCTCCAAGTAGAGAACTCAAGAGAAGCATAAAAATGTAAAAAGGAAGACTCTTGAGAACTATATTTCTACTATAGGTATCCTTTAAAGAATGGCAGTATAATTTGATTTTTCTTTGATAATAATGGAAAAGAAATTAGAGGTGGAAGGGATACCATACTGAAAAAGAAAAAGGG
>JAJPUD010007095.1:36818-57694 GCA_023553655.1 Myrmecobius fasciatus
AATTCTGATGGACATGGCTCTCTTCAACAATGAAATGTTTCAAACCACCTCCAATTGTTCACTGAAGAAAGCCATATACACCCAGAGAGAGGGATGCGAAATGTGGACCACAACATAACATTCTCATACTCCTTGATTGACGTTTGCTTACATTGTGTTTCCTTTATCTGATATATCGTTTGTGTAGCTAAGATTTTTCTTGCACAACAATGATAAGTTTGGAAATATGTATACATATATTCGATTTGCCAATATTTTAACATAATTAACATGTAGTGGATATCCTGCCATCTAGGGGAGGGGTGGGGAGTTGGGGGGAAAATTTGTAACGGAAAGCTATGTAAGGGTTATTGTTGAAGAATTACCCACACATATGTTATGCAAATAAAATAAAATAAAATAAAATAAAAAGATTTCACTGCTAAGTTTCCATTTTGTTTTCAGATCTTTTGTTGGTGCTCCCTGAGCTGATTAATATTAATATTACTATTATTATTAACATGCCTGTAAAGAATACATTTACCATTTTTTTATATTTGTTTGCAATATCTCTAGGCTATACTATATGGAACCATAGTCATGATCTCACATGATTGTACCAATGATCCTATAAAAGATCAGAGTGCTTGGAATATGACATTCAACAAAACAACGCATTTAGGCTCATTGCCAAGGATAATATACAGGAAAAGTGAATAAAAACCTAAAAAGCAAAATAGATCTCTATAGAAATCAAGGATTTCCAACAACTCTTAATGAAAATACCAGATCTTCATAGAAAATTTGTGGTGCAAAGATAGAAATCAAGTGAAACATGAAAAAGTAAACATAAATGAATCATCATAATATACTAATAAGATAAATATTTGCATTGTTATATGGAATAATGACATACCTTCTCTGAACTCTCTACTCATGTCTGGTTATCAAGTTAGTCCATTAAGAGTGATGACTTGAGAATGATTCTATTATGTTTTAATAAACTTAAATTAAGTATAGAAAGTACAGAAAGTATAGAAAGTAAAGAAAGTATAGAAAGTAGGGACAGATAAATAAATTCATAAGAAAATATAGAGAAGGGGGAAAATCATATAATCAGGATGTTCAAGCAGAATTCTATTTTAAAAATGAACAAGGAGTGGGGAAAATAGATGACATTTGAACTTCCTTCTCATGTGAACTATTCAAAAGTGTATTATTAGATATACACATACAATTGAATAAATAAATGTATTTTGCTCAACAGGAAAATAAGACAGAAAAAGTAGAAAGAAGAAGAGCAATAAGAAAGATTATTTAGTCTGCAATAATGTTCAAAAATATTTATTTCTATCTCTTTTTGAAGTATCAAAGTACTGGAAACCAAGAAGGGCCCCATCAATTGGAGAATGCACAAACAAATTATGGCATGTAAATGTAACAATAATATTAAAAATGAGAAATGATGAAGGGGAGATTTCAGACAAACCTAGGAAAACTTTCGTTAAATAATGCAGATTGAAATAAGCAAAACCAGAACAATTGAAACAATGCAAACAAAATAGTAAAGCACACATCTTGAAAAATTAGGATCTCTGATCAGAGATACTGTGATCACCACAATTTCAGAGTACAAATGTTGTAACTTTATATATCCATACTCTAATAGAGAGATTTCAGACTGCTGATTGAGACATAATTGCTGTTGAAATGTATTTTGCCAATGATGGAATTAATTTTGTTTCTATGAATAGATTTGTAGCACAGATTTTCGTTTTCTTCTTTTTTGGGGGGATGGAAATGGGGAGAAAGTGATAGGGAAAAACCGTATTTTTTTATAAAACAAAAGTTTAATTTAAAAATTTTTCATGGTATTTTTACATTCCAAAGGATTTAACATAAATTATTCAGTTTGATTCATGCAACAATCATTTAATTAAATGGACTGAGTAGGCATATGGGATAAATGAAACAAGACTAAGAAATGGTTCCTGTTTTTATAGAACTTACAAAGTAACTGTGGAGACTAAGAGATATACAAATATGCAAGAGGTTAAAACAATAAATAAATAATAACAATGAAATGATTGTAGCAAAGAATTGACAATACTAAGAACAGATGAAAGGTAAAAGAGTGGCATCTAAATTTAATGGAGAGAAATAATTTTTGATTTGGGGGATATGTAAAAATTTAGTGAAAAAGGCAGCCTTTGACCTGAACTTTAAAGGACAAATAAGATTTCAAAAATATAAAAATGCAGAGGCATAACTATGATGAGGAGATTGGAGAGTGAAGATAGAGAGTAGAGAAAGTTTTGGAAGTGTACAAGTGAAAGTGAATATGTTATTTTAAGTTATAATCATAGTAATTAAAAAATAATTATTGTTATTATTTCCCTTTGATAGGGGTATGAAAGAAGACCTACCATTTGCAGCTTTTGCTGCATGAGCATAACTGCATGTATACATAGTGCTATACCTATGTAAGTGGAATTCATGCTGAGTATTTTTTATGGTTATATAATGGGAATAAAAATGGTATATACTCAGTTAATTTTCTAATTGACACTATAACACATTACTATATCTTAGTATCTTTTAATTCTTGCTGTATCATGCATTTACTATTACAAAGTTGTTTGAAATATTTATGATGATTTTATAAAAATGAAGGTTGCTCTCCAGTTTATATACTTAGTTTAATACTTTGATATTATTTAATATATACATATATTATATTATTCTATTAATATTAAATATACACATCTTTTAACTTTTCTTTGGGTACTCACTCAAGGATAGATGATAAACCAGATATAGATGATCAGATTAATCAATTACA
Organism: Myrmecobius fasciatus; assembly: GCA_023553655.1. Lineage (NCBI taxonomy): Eukaryota > Metazoa > Chordata > Mammalia > Dasyuromorphia > Myrmecobiidae > Myrmecobius > Myrmecobius fasciatus. The sequence goes on from JAJPUD010007095.1 coordinate 39,640, forward strand.
TATTTATACAATGTCTACTGTTTCCAACAATTCTTTTTTCCTCTCTTTCTCTTTCCTTTTTTCTTTTTTTTTTTTTTTTTTTTTTTTTGCTGAGGCAATTAGGGTTAAGTGACTTGCCCAGGGTCACACAGCTAAGAAGTGCTAAGTGTCTGAGGCCAGATTTGAACTCAGGTCCTCCTGCCTTCAGAACTGGTGCTCTATCCACTATGCCACCTAGCTGCCCCTCCCCCCAACAATTCTTTCTACATCACAAGTAATTGAAAAGAACTATTTACAATTAGAATTAGAAGATAATTTAATTTCTATCTAATTCAACCCATTTATTTTACATATATGAAAACTGAGTTTGAGAGCTATAGCTACTCTAAGGTCACATAGGTATTCTATGGGAGAAGGTGTTTTTACATTGAGATCATAGAGCACAAAACACATTATCTCCCTTTCCCCCACTTGTCCAGGAGGTTAAAGTTCCTGTGGTTGTGTCTGAGACTACCTCCCAACCCAGCTGTTCCACAGACTCCTCTTGACCAATCAATGGAACTAGGTTTTTCATGCTACATATAAGAATTTATGCACATATTTCATATATTTATATACAAATATTTATATATGTATACTAAAAGCCATTTGCCATAGATAAAAGATCTTAAATCAACTTTAATTAAGTACAGAAACAAAGGAGTAGATGAATATATTCAGAGGGGGAATATAGGGAATGGGGAGAAGAATCATATAATCAGGACTGCAATTTTTAACAATCACTTGAAAGAATTCTCAAATCATAAATAATGAAAGGAATACAAATCCAAACAATTATAAAGTTTCTTTCATTAGCAAAGATGAAAAAATATTTAAATATTCAACTAATGTTGGTGGGGTTGTGAGAAGATAGGCTCACTGATTCATTTTGGTGGAGTTATGAATCAGAATCATTTTAGAAACGATTCTACTATTATCCATGGAAATCAGTAATAAAGTTTCCATAGAAATTAGAATTCCCTAGCATTATTTTTCTTGACAACAAAGATTGTAAATAAAGTATATTTGTACCAATTAAGAAGTGACTAAATTAATTGCCATAAATAAATGAAATGGAATATGATTGTGGTCTAATAAATGATAAGTAAAATAAATAGAAAGAAGTATGGAAGACTTACATGATTTTGTGTGGAATAAATAAAATTATAAACATATTGACTGAAATGTTGCAAAATTATAAAAACAACACAAATGACTCCAAAGAAGAGATACAGGAAGACACTTCCACATTACCTGTGTGTATAAAACTAGGAAGTCCACAGTTTTGTTTTATATATATATATATATATATATATATATATATATATATATATATATGTATGTATATACATATACATATATACATACATATATATAATGCATTTTCATAGTTTTTAAATGTCATAATCAATTGTATTGATATATTTCCTTTTTCTGTTTTAGTTTTCTTTTTTAAAAAATGGTGCCATGTGGAATAACTTTATGAAAGAACAGGAGAAATAAGAGAAAGAATTTAGTGACATAAGACAAAATTAAAAATAATGCTAAAATTTTATTTTTACAAAGAATATGAACTATCTCCTGAAAGCTATTATTAGTCTATACTTATGAAATCATTTTACATTAATTTATTTCTACTTTTTTATTTACTTACCTATGTATCTTCTTTACCTTCTGTAGGACATAAGCTCCTTAGTGTCAGTGAATTTCCTTAATTATTTATTTCCTTAATATTCTCAGCTGTCTCACAGAAAGAATATTGCTTGATGCAGAGGTCTACAAATCACTAGTATAAATGACTACAAGTAGATTTTTATTACACATCATAGAGAACAATTAGTAAAATAACTGAGCAAAAATCTATAAAATAAGCATGCTTGTTAATAAATTATATTTGTATACAACTCTATGATAATTATAGTTAATAAGAACATACTTATAGCACTTTAAGATTTGTAAAAGTCTTTGCATTTATTATTTCATTTTATCTTCTTGTATTTCAGGTTCTGTTATTTATCCCTATTTTACAGATGAAGAAACTGCATAGACTTAGTGCCTTATCCAGGGTCACAGAGTTAGTAACTCTGACACAGAATTTATACTTAGGTATTTCTTATTTCAAATCTAGTACCCTATTTACCACATGACTTGTAAATTATCAAACTTATACAAATATTTAAATTAAAAAAGCATTGGAAAAATGAAAAGAATTATTCACAAATCTGTGGGGGTCCATTTAAATTTTTCCCTTAAGAAAATAATATGATTGGGCATACTTTTGGGGAAAAAATTTTTTTTTCACATGCAGAGATGAGCTTTTGGATAATGAAGAGACTTGAGTTTGGAAAAGAGGGGGATTTGTGAGGAGAGATTACATATAATTTTCACTACCCATCCATGCCTGCCTTATCCTGTGTTATTCACTCTTTAAACCCAAAATGCAAAAGGAGACCCAGGACTACCTCATCAGTTGTTCTAAACCCTGAGTCATCTCTTGGAGGATCATCTGTTTTAGACAAGACATGATCTGGAGGATGGACTTAGAAAAACAAAAGTTGCAGTCTAGGTTGCTGTCCTTTATTTCTCAAAGAGGACTAAACTGACATTTCTATGTTAGAGTTGAGTTACAGTGTGGCTGATCAGACCAACATGAGCTTGCAATGCTCTGCTACAGGGTGGACACAAATAATCTCCATAAACATTTGGGGTAGACACTCTAATTTTGTGCCTCATGTTTCCTCTGAGGTAATTCAATTCTGCTTTACTGATATAGTACAGCACCTTGTCTGATGTTGAGTAGTCCTATGCCAGTATCTCCCATGTCACACAATCAGTTCTAAAGTTGAGAGACCTTGCAAGTGTCCTTGCATCACTTTTCTGGCCATCTTATAAATGCTTGCTCTTTGTGAGTTTTCCATAAAATAATCTTTTTTGACAAGAGCATATTTGGCATTTGTAAAATGTGGCCAGCCCAAAAAAGTTGTGCTCTCTGCAGTAGAGTTGGAGGGTTTGGCAGTTTAGTCAGAGAAAGGACCTCAGAACCTGGCATCTTATTTTTCTTGGCAATCTCCAGAATCTTCCTAAAACAATTCAAATGTAAGTGATTCAGTTTTCTGACATGGTGCTGGTAGACTCTTCAGGTTTCACAGGCATTCAACAATGAGGTCAGAAGTATGGGTCTGCAGACTTTCAGTTTGGTAGTCAGTCTAATTTCTTTCCTCTTCCACACTTAAGAGCTTCCCAAACACTGACAATGTATGTGTCAGTCTCATTATCAAAGGAGACTTCTTTGGCAAGTATATTGCTAAGTGAGTGAACTTATCCACAGCATCCACTATTTACTTAGGATTTTATGTATGAATGGAATATCTGCGGTTTTTTTGGTGTTAATTGTTAGAACAAAATTAGCACAAGCAGCAGAGGATCAGTTCATATTTTGTGGTATCTCAGCTTCTGTTGCTGCATTGAATGCTAATCACCAGCAAACAAAAAATGATGTACCAACACTTTCTCCTCTTTAGTTTTAATTTGTAGCCTTTTCAAGATGAATAATGGCAGCCAACTTTTATTCCATGTTTGTCCTCATTGAAGGTGTTTGACAACATGGCTGGAAACTTCAGGCTAAAAAGCATGAGGACAAGTACATAACTTTGTTTTAATCCACTGGAAAACTTGAGAGCATTTCTCATTGTCCAGAACCTGGGCAAGCATTCAGTCATCAAATTAATGTTTTATATTGATGAACTTCTCTGGCAGCCAAATTTTGACATAATTTTCCATAAACCCTTATAATTGAGAGTCAATGACCTTGGTCAGATCTACAAATATAGTATACAGATCTCTGTCCTACTCCTGACATTTCTTTCTGGAGTTGATAAGCAGTAAATACCATATTAACTATTCCTCAGTCCCTTTTGAAGCCACACTGACTCTCAGTCATATGATCCTTTTCTAGGTGTAGGGTCAGTCCGTTAAGGAGTACTATGGCAAGAATCTTGCCAGTGATGACTAAGAAAGAATCCCACTGTGATTGTCACAGTACAATATGTTCCCTTTACTTTTATAAAGATAGATAATGGAGGCATCCTTGAATTTCTGGGGCATAACCGTCCTACTATATTATCTGGAAAATTAAAGTCAGTTTTTGTATGAGCAATGGACCCTCCCCTCATCTTATAAATCTCAACAGTAATAGAATCAGTACCAGATGCTTTGCCACATAAAAGTAGACTAATGATATTCAAAACATCTTCAGGTGGAACTTTATTTAAGTGGTTGATTTCAACTTTGTCAATAACTTCAGCATTGATTGATGATGGCACTATGAAAGTATTCAGCCCATCTCTCTAGGATCATGTCCTTATCACCAATAGCACTGAATAGTTGTGATGCACCACAGGTCTTTGGCCCATAAATAGTCTTCAATGCATCATAAAAACACTTTGGATTATTATCAGCATAAAACAGGATTTCATCTGTCTTCTTACTGCATCTCTCTGATTTTTTTTATTATACTTTACCTTTGATGTAATTGAATGCTACTTTCCCAGAGATGGATGAACTTTCTTGCTGGAACCCTGTGGAGTTCTCATTTTTCTTTTAACATATTCTGAATTTTCCCATCATTTTCATCAAACCAGTCTTGATGTTTGCAAATGCTCTGACCCAAATGAGCAAATGAAGTGCTGTACATCAAATCTCTGAAAGCTGCCCACTCCTTTTGTGCTTCATTGTTGCCAATTGTGTGTTGGCTCAACTTAAGCTTCAAGTTGGCTACAAAGAAACTTACCCTCCAGGTTGGCAATAAAAAATACTTATCAGAGAAGTGCTCTAATCTGTTTACAAAAATTCTTCTAGTGCTCTTTAAGCCTTGGGACTTCAGCTTTTGTTGAATGTAAATATTCAGTTCTGAGAGGATAAGTCTAAGATTAGTCCAACACTCTGCACCACAGATTGCCTTTGTCACTCTCACATCCTATTTCTTTTCTTAGCAAATATGTAGTTTATTAAATGACAATGTTTGCTGTGAAGATGCATCCATGAAGTTTTAATGCATTTAGATAAATGGAATATTGTTGGGTGATGAGAAGGTCATACGATGTACAAGTCTTGATGTTGCTGTTTCCAACACCATTTTTCCTAAGGTCTCCCTGAAATGGGCCTAGTAGTCTGAGCCTACTATAGCATTAAAGTAATCCAGAATTATAAGCTAGTCCTGTTTTGGAACCTTGACAATAAAGTTCTTTAGGTCTTCATAAGTTTTTTCTTCAACATCATCAGGGTTTATCGTGGTACTGATGATTGTGACATGGCATTTTCCTATAATCGCTTTGTCATAAGCCTGCCATTCATTCTTTTTAAAAGGCATACAAGCTCATTTTCTAGATCAGTTTTGATTGCAAAACTTACACTAGCTTCATAGCCCACCCTTTCACTGGCCATTCCAGAAAAAAAAATATGTATCCAGCTCCTACTTCTGTAAGCTGGTCTTCATTTGTGAGCCTTGTTTAACTCAGGGCTACTATTTGGATATGATACTTATTGAGTTCTCTCACAACAAGAGCTGTTCTTTCTTCAGATCTATTGGATTTTGTTTTGTCTATATATGTGTGCACATTCCATATACAAATAGTGAGTGGAATCAACTTTTCAGAAGTTTTTGTACATTTTTTAGTGTTTCAACCACAGGATGCAATCCACAACACAGACTAGGATTGGGTAGGCAGACAATTTTAGGGCAGTGAGAAAACAACCCTACAGCCTGGGCCATCTGTGAGCAGAATTGTGACTACAGTGTGCTTCATCACATCATCACTTACCCATCACCAGAAGGCTTTGGGGGTAGAAATGGTAAAATGGTATGGTAATGTCTTTTGATTCATGGGTAAATTGGACTTAAGTGAGATAAAGTTGCATAAAGTCATCAGCCTCACTTCCTTTTCTAAAGCCACCATGGTCCAGTGGCAGGACAAAGTCAAGACAATTTGTGATAACTCAAGATGCAATGGGTGATCTTGGGGTCTTAGATGTCTAACCAATCTCTAAGCACTCCACAACATCTGTTTCATTTGCCTTAATGGATATTGTAATTTTTCTCATCTGCCCATTTCACCAGGGAAAATCTTTACATGCCTGGAGTGGACACCTCCCTAATTCACCAACTTGTTTTAGAACCCTCAATTACTCTAAACCTGGTTTAGTTTGCCTGCTAAAAAATTTTACTGGGATCTGGTTATTGTGCAGGTTACAGCTTCTTGGAGCCACAGGCGAGAGTTAGGTGGATCATGGACACCAAAGGTAGAAAGCAGTCCCATAAAGAGTTTGGAAACCCTCACATTTCCTGAATGCTTCCCAAGGGCGTGTCCATCAATTGGGGAATGGCTAAATAAACTATGGTATGTGATTATGATGATTATGATCTTGTTCTATAGAAAATGATGAGTAGGATGCTCTCAGAAAAAAACCTGGAAAGACCTCCATGAACTCAACAAAGTGAAATGTACTGTATACAAAGTAATAGCAATGTTGTGAGATGATTATCTTTAAGTGACTTTGCAATTCTCAGCAATACAATGATCCATGACTACTCTGAAGGAATTATGATGAAATATGCTATCCATATCCAGAAAAAAATGATTATGTCTGAATAAATATTAATGCATACACTTTTTTAATCTTTGTTTTTCTTGAGTTTTTTAGGGGGGAGGGGATGCTTTCTTTTACAACATGACTTTTATGAAAATGTTCTAAATAACTTTACATGTACCTTCTTTATTGGGCATATGGATGGGGCGACAAGGAGAGAATCTTGACATCAGAGTTTTAAAACAAATGGGAGGGGCAGCTAGATGGCGCAGTGGATAGAGCACCAACCCTGAAGTCAGGAGGACCTGGGTTCAAATCTGGTCTCAAATACTTAACTCCAATTGCTTCAGAAAAAAAAAAAAGGGGAAAAAATATTGTTATACATATATATGGTGAAAATGTTTAAAAAAAGTAAGAAGGGGCAGCTAGGTGGCACAGTAGATAGAGTATCAGCCCTGAAGTCAGGAGAACTTGAGTTGAAATTTGGCCTCAGACACTTAACATTCCCTAGCTATATGACCCTGGTCAAGCCACTTAATTCCAATTGCCTCAGAAAAAAAAATAAGAACCATGAATATGCAGTATCAAAACAAAAAAGGTAAAGTCATCACTAATTAAGAAGAAATTAAAGGAAATTAAACTAGGAAAAGTTTTCCCCAGTGAAATGTCAATAAATCTGGCAATCTGTGAAATCAATGAATATTTTTAAAAATATGTAAATTACTTAGGTGAAAAGATCAGGACATTTAATGTCTAAAAAATTCAATCTTAAAAAATAAATTGAACAAGCCATTAATATAATCTCTAGGAACAAATCTTTAAGGCCAAATTGGTTCATAAATGAGTTCTACCAAACATTTAAAGAACAATTATTTCCAAGATCATATAGACCATTTGGGAAAATTAGCAAAGAAGGAGTCTTACCAGAAAGAGTTAAAACATAAAAAAAAAGTGTAGACCAATTTCTCTAATGAATACCAATGCAAAAGAATTTAGCAAAATACTAGTAAGGTAATTACAGTAATATGTAATAAGAATTATACACTATGACTAAGTGGGATTTATACTAGAAATGCAGAGTTGATTCAATATCAGGAAAACTATAAACATAATTACCATATTAATAACAATACCATTAGAAATTACATGATTATCATAAAAAATACTAAAAAAAGCTTTTGACAAAAATATAGCACTATTCCTACTAAAATTCCTATTAAAAATATTAGGACTGTAGGAATAAAGGGAGCATTTCTCAAAATGTTAGGCAGCATACATATACATATAAGTATGTATATGTATATATACATACATGCTAATATATTTATATTCACACACATCTATCCTTCAGAAAGCATTATCTATAATGGGTATAAGCTAGAATCCTTTCTAATAATATCAGGGGTAAATACAGGATATTCATTATCACCACTGTTACTGAATATTGTGCTAGAAATGTTAGCTAAAGAAAAAAAGTGTGGGTTGGAATTAAAGAAATTAGAATAGAGAATGAGGAAACACTTATTCTAAATGATATGATGGTATACTTAGAGAACCCAAGAGAATCAACTAGAAAAATTACTTGAAATAATTAACAATTTTACCAAAATTGTTGCAGATTATTGTTGCAGCATATGATAAACACAAAAATCATCAGCGTTTCTTTACATGAACAACAAAACCTAGCAGCAAGAAATAGAAAGTAAAATTGCACTAGAAATAATTATAAACAATATAAAATACTTGGGAATCTACCTGTCAAGACAAACACAGGAACCATATAAGTACAATTACAAAACACTTTTCACACCAATAAAGTCAGATCTGAACAATTGAAAAAAATACCTGTTTCTCTTTGGTAGACTGAAGCAATATAATAGAAATGATAATTCTTCCTAAATTAATTTACTTATATAGTATAAACCAATAAAACTATTGAAAATTAGTTGTTAAACTAGAAAATTGAAGATGCAAATTTTCTCACTAACCCCAAACTTAGATGAGGTCTTCTTTGAAAAGGATTCAGCATCTGAATGCAGACCATAAGGGGAAATAGAATGAGGTAAAATAACAAATTTCAGATCTCTGTCAGCTAAGTTCAAAATTAGAAAAGGAAATTCAGATAAGCAAAAAAGTTGGGAAGGAGATTATTAGATAAGACACTCAGTGAACAGATGTCATTTCTAGTGATACATTACCAAAGTGTAGGATATATCAATTTGTGCTAGCTTTGATATTCAATACAAAAGCAATGTTCACCTTGGAAATTTTATGGACAATTTTTGAAGCAAAAGAGGATAGTGAACTTTATAGTTACCATGTTTTGAATTTCTCTAAGCAATGGTTTTCATCACTCGTATGCTTCCTTGTCAGAGTTCCGAAAGCATATTCATAAACCCTTATAGATACTGCGTAGAATTATGGGAAAATATGACCCATGTTTGGGTATGGAGTGATGCTTTTTTTTAAATCTTTAAGTTAAATTAATTAAATTAAATGAATTATTTTAAAGATCTAAAAGTATTATACTATGAATGGCTGACTTTTGTAAAAAGAAACATTACTGGGGCCTCAATAGCTTAAAAGAAGTGGTGATTTGGGGAGTTGGAGAATATTTCTCTGTAATAGAGTTATTTATTGAATCATAATAATATTTTAATTTGACCAAAAAGTGATGGTCCCTTTCTGGGTACTCAGACCTCCCAATGACCAAATACTTCATATAAGAAGTGTAAAACATTATTCATTACATGACATCTCCCACCTTCCCCATGCATCCATTACACATGCATTAGGTGGGGAAATCAGCTTCTAAATTATTAAAGGTAGAACTTAAATATATATAAAAGTGGATAATATGAACTACCTCTGAAAAGATGGATGAGAACAGGAGTGTGACAAACTTTTTTAGGATCTTAGTGATTGTTTGGAGAATACATTGGAGAAAGGAAAGAATGGAGAAAAGCGATGAATTTAGAGACAACCACAATAGTCTAAGCAAAAGTGAGGAGCTCTTGATGTAATGCTGAGACATGAAATGTGGAGTAAAGGAGATGGACTTAGGAAATGTGGAATTTGAATTGACTAGGCTTGGCAACTGACTATTTGAACTAATGAAGTGCAGAGTCAAGAATGATTCCAAAATTTAGAAGCTAGGTTACTAAAATAATGATGTTACACTCAACAGAAAGAAACAAAGCTATCTTCTCTAATCCCAGAATCACAAAATTGAGCATTGCAAGGGACCTCAGCAGACATCTATTATTGGTCCATTCACTAAAAATATCCCCAACATAACATTTCCATGGTAATTATCTTGTATCTGCATGAAGATCATTGAAAAGGAAGAATACAACATCTCTCAAGCAGTTGGCTCCACTTTTGGACAGCTTTCTTGATATTACACCTAAATTTATCTCTTTAACATTTAGAAAAATACAAAGTATTTCCTAGGGCATAAGGCAAATAGTTTAATTGAAGTTAATTTCCTCCATTAAAATTAGAAATTAGACAGGAATGGCAGAGGAAAGCTCTGATCAAGGGTCAAGGTACTGACCAATCTCAGTGACCAAGGGTCAGTTACTAGGCTTTTACATTTAATAGCTTTTGTGAAGAGAAATCCTAGCCTCCCCCATCTAATTAATTCAAATGAGGAATAGATATAAGATAATCAAATGAGATAATATTTGTAAAAAGTACTTAGCAATGCCTAGCACATGATAGGCATTGTAATAAATGCCTATTCTTTTCCCTTTTCCTTAATTTAGGCATTATTTGAATTGGTGATTAGCATTCCCTATTAATTGCAAAAAATAATTTTTCATTGCATCCTACTAATTCTAGGATGTCAGTGAAGCATTTTAATAGAATAAATCAACTGAATTTTTTATAATTTTTTTGATATTATGATCTTTGCACATTTAGATGTCTTTGGAAACTGTTTTAAAATGTCATGCCAGAAATTATAATAATTTTTAACTTTATCTTAGTTTCAGAAAGTTGAAAAAGTCAACTGATCACTTCTTTGCTTCCTTTAGTAATATGAACATGCATATGTTCATTTTTGTGGAACTGGCTAAACTAGGAAATAACTTCAGATTCCACAAGGAGCCATGCTTGTTCTCCACAACTGTTTATTTACCTGACAACCATAGTTACAGAGATGGGAAAACTGGGTATTTCAGTCCAGCAGCCTGAAGAGTATATACACGTACAACAGTGATTCTGAAAGGGGAAAAGATAAGTTGGTACATATGGGGTGAAGAAAGCTACACTCATCCCAGTACATCACAAGGAGCCTTCTTCCCATGCTCCATCAGCACTGGAGCTATGTCCAGATAAAGAATGGCCTTGTGCTTTTAGAGCTTGGATGCTTTATTTTCTCATAGGGGCTCATCAGGACAATGACATGTATACCCTCAATTCCTTTTATCTTTCCATATTACTAGGCCTTATTGAAATCAATGTTGAGACAATCTAGACAGAAACAATCTAGAGACAGATTCCATCTGTTAGAACCTGTACTATTTGCATTTGAATTTAGTTTCTAAAAAATGATGTTTTTCTAAAGAAACATTAGCATAGATGAGTTTACATTGGTCAGCAAAGGTAAGGAAAGCAGAGGTATGATAAGAAAGAAAATAATAAAAAATTGGAGATATCTCAATAAATTCCATAAATTACAAATATCTGGAAAATTCAACATATTTGACATAGGAAAGTCAAGTTGATAATCATGTTCAGGGAATCTGTTAAAAAACACAATGCCTAAAACTTGCTTTAAAAGTTTTTTTTTTCTTTTTTTTTTTATTAAAGCTTTTTATTTGTATAACATATGTATGGGTAGTTCCTCAGCATTGATCTTTACAAAGCTTTCCATTACAAATTTTACTCCCAGTCCCTCCCCTCCCCTAGATGGCAGGAAGTCCACTACATGTTAATAATGTTAAAATACTTGACAAGTTGTTGTGCAAGAAAAATCCTATGTACAAGAAAAAAAAATCAGAGAAAGGAAACACAAGGCAAGTAAACATCAATAGAGAGCATGAGAATGTTATGTTGTGGTCCACATTTCACATCCCTCTCTCTGGGTGTATATGGCTTTCTTCACTGAACAATTGGAAGTAATTTGAAACATTTCATTGTTGCAGAGAGCCATGTCCATCAGAATTGATCATCATATAGTATTGTTGTTGCCGTGTATAATGATCTCCTGGTTCTGCCCGTTTCACTCAGCATCAGTTCATGAAAGTCTCTCCAGGCCTCTCTGAAATCGTCCTGCTGGTCATTTCTTATAGAGCAATAATATTCCATAACATTCATATACCATAATTTATTCAGCCACTCTCTAATTGATGGGCATCCATTCAGTTTCCAGTTTCTAGCCACTACAAAAAGGGGTCCCACAAACATTCTTGCACATGTGGGTCCCTTTCCCTCTTCTAAGATCTCTTTGGGATATAAGCCCAATAGAACCACTGCTGGGTCAAAGGGTATGCGTAGTTTGATAACTTTTTGAGCATAGCTCCAGTTTTTTCTTTATTAATGGCAACATTGAGTCTAATAATAAACAGAGTTTCTGTCATATCTAGTTTTCCAGTGTATGATTTTTTTTTTCTTTTGCTAACAGAATTTGTGATTCAAGTCATGATTCCTTGTTGGTCTGGAGAAATTTCTGTTTCATTAACTTAAATATAATCATTTTAGAGTATAGAATATATACATTTGCAATATTACAAAGAACGCTAGGAGGTTTTTCACCTCAAGAGCTACTTTTTTTAACATTAAAGTTTCATTTGACATAATGAAATCTCAATTTTATACACAGCTTTAAAGTTTGTGAAACATTTTTCTCACAGCAATCCTATGGGGGTAGATAATGTAAATAATGTTTTTGGATAAGGAAGCTGAATGAAAAGGGGTTAAATGTCTTTCTTATAACCAAATTGATAGAAAATATCCATGGTGAGATGCAAAACTATGTTCTCTGATACTATTCAACACTGTACTAAACTATGCTGCTTAAACCCTTCCCCACACCCACACCCCCACACCCACACTCACATAAGATAACAGGATTAGAAAGGACACAGAAATAAAACAGGCATATTCAAATGATATTCTTCACAAAATAGCTATCCAATTAACTAAAGAGTAAATATAAGATATCTCTGTATTTTTTGTTGAGTTTTTAAAAATCCATTTGATTTAGTTGAATAAAATGTTGCTTTGAAAGCTTTTTTTTTCCCTGTGAGGTGTTTCTAATAGATACCAAAATAATACATACATCTAAAGATAAATCATAATTTCAATGACCATCTGATTATTAATATTAATCAATACATAAATAAGTTTTTACCCCTATCATAGAAAATACGTAACCAAAAGTTTTTACCACTATCATGGAAAATATATAACAAAAATCAAAATAACAACAATAATTATATTTAGAAACATATACTATATATGTCAGACAACTGTGAACTAGTGATTTTATAGATATTATATCATTTTATTCTCCCAATAACTTTTAGAGGTAGGTGATATTATTATCCCCATTTTACAGATGAGGAAATTCAGAAAGAGGTTAAATGACTTGCCCAAAGGTCACACAGATATTATCTGTTGATTTAGAATTCTTATCTACCTAATTCCAGGCAAAGCTTTCTAAAAAAATGTATCATCTGAGTGGTTAGTAAATAATACAAATAAAATGATTTCTATAAATGTTGAGTTTTATTTGCACATGATATTGTCATTTTTGATTTAAGCCCTGCAATATTGTAGAGCCTCTTAAATAAGATCTTTAATTACTTAAAATAACTCAGACAGACGATGCATAAAGAAAACAGAAAAAAAAATTTAAAAATGCTCATTGCTTAGGTCAAGATATGCAACTGGACAGACAACTCAATGGAGTCATTTTATCTTCATCTTCAGTGGTCAATCAGCATGTATTACATGCTTACTACTTGCCAAAAGCTATGCTAAGCATCGGGAATAGGAAAAGAGGCAAAAGACAGTCTCTATCCACAAGGAATTCAGAGGAGGAGAGAATGTGGAAGTAAATATATACAAAGCAAGCTGCACACAGGATAATAGAAAGTAATTAACAGAGGCAGTGCACTAGGATGGAATAATCAGGAAGAGAGTGTTGTTGCATATGGACAATGACTTGGTTCAAAAATTAAATAGCCAGAAGATCAATGGACTGAACTGTTTGGGGGGAAATTTTCAGTGTTTCTATTGACATCAATCTTCTTAGGGAAACAAAATACCAGATTTTTAACTATAATATTTTTTCAGTCAAGTAATATATATATATATATATATATATATATGCATACATTTATATATACATATATATATATTAATCATGGAAGAAGGAAGAACTAAAAAATTAAATGCTTTGTCTAAACAGGTTGCAACACATTACCAATTATGAATAGTATATAAATTCTGTAAAGAAATTGAAAGAAGTGATGACTAGAAAAAAAAAAAATACATGAACCAGACATTTGTCTAGAGGAAGGGCTAATTGATAGCCTTCATGCTCCATTAGTATCTATTTAAAGTGAAGACAACTTGAGAAAGTAACCAGTATTGAGATGCCCAGGCCTTCACTATCCAGTAACTAGAATATGTTACTCACAATCAGGAACAAAGATTCTGCCTCCTTCCTCTTCCACTCAGTTCCTCATGATTCAATTACCCACAACTTGAGGCATAGGAACTTCTTGTTCATAACTTGGATGAAGACTGTTCATCAAATTGCTCAATGTTGAAGAAACTAATTCTGTAGTTTTGAGAAATAGTTCCTGAATTAAAATAGAAAGCAAAGATTGTTGAGACAAAAAAAATCAGTAAAAATAAGTATCAAGATCTGAATATGTCATAAAATTCAACTATACAAATGTAGGATTTATTCCAGGAATTGAGAAAATTTGCCTCATATAATAAAAAAGAAAGACAATGTAGAGTCCTATGTCCAGATAATTCCTTCTTTCTCTTGGAATCCATATGATTTATGTTTGAAAGTTTTCTTTGCCAAAACAACATTCCTTAATATGAAAACCTTTCCTTTATCACTATCTTTGTCAGACATGTACAATATTCATATTCTACTCTGTCTTCCCATTAAGTTATGTCCTCGGGACCCACTATTCTATTGTTAACAAGCAACCTTTCATATTAGATGTCTTCTTCCATTCCTTCCATCATTTTCTTTTTTTTTAATAGGGAGAAAATAAGCATTTATCAAGTGCCTACCATGAGTCAGGCACTGTGCTATTCTTTTTATAATTTTTAAAGCTTTTTAATTTTTAAAAGATATTCATGGATAATTTTTCAACAATAACCCTTGCAAAACCTTGTGTTCCAATTTTCCCCTCTTTCCCCCCACTCCCTCCCCTAGATAACAACTAATCCAATATATGTTAAACATGGTAAAATATATATTAAATCCAATATATACATACATATTTATACAATTATCTTGCATATAAGAAAAAGTAAATCAAAAAAGAAAAAAATGAGAAAGAAAATAAAATGCAATCAAACAATAACAAAAAGTGAAAATGCTATGTTGTGATTCATACTGTTTCCACAGGTGTAGATGGCTCTCTTCATCACAAGATTATTGGAACTGGTCTGAATCATCTTGTTGAAGAGAGCCATGTTCATCAGAATTGATCATCATATAATCTTTTTGTTGCCATGTACAATGATCTCCTGGTTTTCCTCATTTCACTCAACATTAGTCTATGCAAGTCTCTCCAGGCTCTCTGAAATCATCCTGTTGGTTGTTTCTTACAGAACAATAATATTCCATAACATTCATATACCATAACTTATTCAGTCAATCTCCAATTGATGGGCATCCATTCAGTTTCTGGTTTCTTGCCACTATGAAAAGGGCTGCTACAAACATTCTTGCATATGTGGGTCCCTTTCACTCCTTTAAGATCTCTTTCAGATATGGGCCCAGTAGAAACAATGCTGGATCAAAGGATATGCATAGTTTGATATACTTGTCACCATAGTTTCAAATTGCTCCCCAGAATGTTTGGCTCGCTTCACAACTCCACCAACAACGTATCCGTGCCCTAGTTTTCCTACACTCCCTCCAACATTCATCATTGTCTTTTCTTGTCATCTTAGCCAATATGAGAGATGTGCAGTGGTATCCCAAAGTTGTCTTAATTTGCATTTCTCTGATCAATAGTGATTTAGAACACCATTTTATATGACTAGAAACTTACATCATTTTTGATGCATATAAACCTGACTCTTTCTTAAATATTTTGAATTCCTGGATATCCTGTCCAGCACTGGAAACATCTTTACCATTTCCTCCAACACATGGAGTAGTAGTAGTAGTCTGTATTTCTCAATGCTGTTTACTGATCCTTCCTATTCTATCATCATCCAGGAACCTCTGTTCCCTGGAGAGTCACTTTGTTCATATATATCAACCTATCTAGATCCCCTTCCTTTCACTCTTTTTTTTTCTCTTCATACCAACCCCCTTTTCTCCATATTCTTTCTCCTTTCTCAAGGAGTTCATATCTGGCTTGCATACTTCCTCTTAACTTTAACCTCCACCCTAATAGTTGGAGGCTTTAATATGCACCCTGATGTTACTTCAAATACCCTTGCTTCCCATTCTCTTCACCTTTCATTATTTGACCTTTACTTCACCTCAGCCACACTTAGAGATGCTCTACACTTGATCTCATCATCACACACATTTTACTTACTAAATAACCAGAGTTCTGAAATTCATCTATCAAACCATTATTTATCTTTGAATCATCCTTTTTTAACACGCTCTGTCATGTGATGCACATTTTTAAAATTGCTTTTGTTCTCACTATGATCAGATATTCTTATTTCCTGTTTTTCTAGTCCATCATCCCTTTCTTTCAATTTACTTTCTTCTCTTCAAAATTTCTACATTTTGATAACAAGTTTAACTATATGCTGTCCAGTTCAGAGGTCCCTGTACTTCCTCTATTGCTATTCTTTTTTTTTTTTTTTTTTTGCAAATCTAAACTGGCTTACTTCTATCCTCTGTGTCCTCTGTTACAACTACAGGAATCTTCTGAATTTGTTCAGGAGTTCTACTGAAGTACAAGAGAATATAAGGTAGTTTTTGTTAAATGACTCTTTATACTATACACTCCCTGACCCCATTCTCAAATCACCTACATCATCCCTTTCATCTTTTTATCAGAATGCTAGGAAAATTGATACTCTTCATTATGAAATCTTTCAAATTAAATACTTACTCATTATTTCTCATTTCTCCACCTCAGGTTCTGATATAATGTTTTCTTCTTCTTTTCTTTAGTCTTTGATGAAAAGGTGGTCATACTTTGTAAGACTATCCCCTCTGGGGGGGTGGAGCCAAGATGGCGGAGTGAAAAGGTGACTCTCTGCGTCCTCCTCCGAACTTCTCTCAAATCAACAATAAAATAAGCCTCTGAACTGATCTTCAAGTCAATGAATCAGGAAATATTTGGATACTGCTTGCAGATATCTCTGAAAAACATCACATCAGGTCTAGCTCCGACAGAGGGATAAACAGAGGACTCTGGTGTCAGAGAACTCTGGTGGAGGCCGGAAGTGATGGTGGGACTCAGCTCAGCTCAGCTCATACCGGCAAAAAACTCCAAACTCCAAACTCCAAATTCCAAACACCTGGAGTTTATCTGAGGCACTCGGGACACTGTGCCCTGATTGGGGGCAGGTGTTCTGGCAAACTTGCCTTGTTTAAGGAGTAATTCAGCCTTAGTCCTAGCCCCCACTGCACTGGCTCAGCACCTTAAATTAATTCACCGAAGCGCCCCAGGGCAAAATCTTCAGCCAGCCCTTTCAGCCGCCGTTTTTTTTTTCCCTACCTTAAAGAGATATCCACGCTGTCTGAAAAAAAAAAAATGAAGAGGCAAAAGAGAGCTCTCACCATAGAGAGCATTTATAAAGAAAAAGAAGAGAAGACCCCAGATCCAGAGGTTCCTTTAGACAAAATTCCAGAGGAAATCAGCAAGGACCATCACTGGTCCCCTTTTCAAAAGGCCTTTCTGGAAGATTGCTTAAAGAACCTAATAAAAGAGCTGGAGAATAAATGGGAAAATAAATTGAAATTAGTGCAAGAAGGATAAAATATTTTGCAAAAAGGATATGATGCCCTGCAAAAGAGATATGAAAAAGACACCAATCAATTGAAAAATAAAATTAGTGAAGTGGAAAAAGAGTGCAATGAACAAAAAAATTCAATTGGCCAGTTACAAATGGAGTTTAAAAAGGTAACTGAAGAAAACAACACTTTAAAAATAAGAATTGAACAAATGCAAGTGAATGACTCAATAAGACTTAAAGAATCAGTCAAACAAAAACAAAAAAAGGAAAAATTAGAAGAAAATATGAAATATCTTCTAGGAAAAACAACTGA
>JAJPUD010007095.1:73077-98461 GCA_023553655.1 Myrmecobius fasciatus
TGCATTTTTTTCAGATCATGACGGAATAAAAATCACATGCAATATAAGGCCAGGAGAAAATAGACCAAAAAGCAATTGGAAACGAAATAATTTTATCCTAAAGAATGAATGGGTGAAACAGCAAATTACAGACACAATTACTAATTTCATCCAAGAGAATGACAATAATGAGAAAACCTACCGAAATTTGTGGGATACAACCAAAGTCGTAATAAGGGGAAATTTTATATCTCTAGATGCTTATTTGCATGAAATAGAAAAAGAGAAAATCAATGAATTGGGCTTGCAACTAAAAAAGCTAGAGAAAGAACAAATTAAAAACCCCCAATCAAATACCAAACTTGAAATCCTAAAAATAAGAGGAGAGATTAATAAAATTGAAAGTAAGAAAACTATTGAATTAATAAATAAAACTAAAAGTTGGTTTTATGGAAAAAACCAACAAAATAGATAAACCTCTAGTTAATTTAATTAGAAAAAGGAAAGAGGAAAATCAAATTGTTAGTCTCAAAAATGAAAAGGGAGAACTTTCCACCAACGAAGAGGAAATCAGAGCAATAATCAGGAGTTATTTTGCCCAATTCATTATGCCAATAAATTTGATAACCTAAGTGAAATGGAGGAATATCTACAAAAATATAGATTGCCCAGATTAACAGAAGAGGAAATAAATTACTTAAATAGTCCCATTTCAGAAAAAGAAATAGAACAAGTCATTAATCAACTCCCTAAGAAAAAATCCCCAGGACCAGATGGATTTACATGTGAATTCTACCAAACATTTAAAGAACAGTTAACTCCAATATTATATAAACTATTCGAAAAAATAGGGAATGAAGGACTCCTACCAAACTCCTTTTATGATACAGACATGGTACTGATACCTAAACCAGGTAAAACAAAAACAGAGAAAGAAAATTATACACCAATCTCCCTAATGAATATTGATTCAAAAATCTTAAATAAAATATTAGCAAAGAGATTACAGAAAATCATCCCCAGAATAATACACCATGACCAAGTAGGATTTATACCAGGAATGCAGGGATGGTTCAATATTAGGAAAACTATTAACATAATTGACTATATTAATAACCAAACTAACAAAAACCATATGATAATCTCAATAGATGCAGAAAAAGCATTTGATAAAATCCAACATCCATTCCTATTAAAAACATTAGAGAGTATAGGAATTAATGGACTTTTCCTAAAATAGTCGGTAGCATCTATTTAAAACCATCAGCTAGCATCATATGTAATGGTGATAAACTGGAACCATTCCCAATAAGATCAGGGGTGAAACAAGGTTGCCCACTATCACCATTACTGTTCAATATTGTATTAGAAATGCTAGCCTTGGCAATAAGACAAGAAAAAGAGATTAAAGGAATTAGAGTAAGTGATGAGGAAACCAAATTATTACTCTTTGCAGATGATATGATGGTCTACTTAGAGAACCCTAGAGAATCAACTAAAAAACTATTAGAATTAATCCAGAACTTTAGCAAAGTTGCAGGATACAAAATAAATCCACACAAATCATCAGCATTTTTATACATCACCAACAAAATGCAACAGCAAGAGATACAAAGAGAAATTCCATTCAAAATAACTATCGATAGTATAAAATATTTGGGAATATATCTGCCAAGGGAAAGTCAGGATCTATATGAGCAAAACTACAAAACACTCTCCACACAAATAAAGTCAGATCTAAACAATTGGAAAAAACATCAAGTGCTCTTGGATAGGTCAAGCAAATATAATAAAGATGGCAATACTACCTAAACTAAGCTATCTATTTAGTGCTATACCAATCAAACTCCCAAGAGATTATTTAACTGACCTAGAAAAAATAACAACAAAATTCATCTGGAAAAACAAAAGGTCAAGAATTTCAAGGGAATTAATGAAAAAAAATGCAAATGAGGGTGGCCTAGCTGCCCTAGATCTAAAACTATATTATAAAGCAGTGGTCACCAAAACCATTTGGTACTGGATAAGAAATAGAGTAGTGGATCAGTGGAATAGGTTAGGTTCACAGAACAAAATACTCAATGACAATTGTAATCTAGTGTTTGATAAACCCAAAGACCCCAGTTTTTGGGATAAAAACTCACTATTTGACAAAAACTGCTGGGATAATTGGAAACTAGTCTGGAAGAAATTAGGCGTTGACCCACACCTAACACCATATACCAAGATAAGGTCAAAATGGATTCATGATCTAGGCATAAAGAATGATATTATAAACAAATTAGAACAATGTAGGATGGTTTACCTCTCAGACCTGTGGAGGGGGAAGGAATTTGTGACCAAAGAAGAACTAGAGGTCATCATTAATCACAAAATAGATAAGTTTGACTATATCAAGTTAAAAAGTTTTTGTACAAACAAAATGAATGCAGACAAGATTAGAAGGGTAGCAGTAAACTGGGAAAATATTTTTACATCCAAAGGTTCTGATAAAGGCCTCATTTCTAAAATATATCAAGAATTGACTCAAATATGTAAGAATTCAAGCCGTTCTCCAATGGATAAATGGTCAAAAGATATGAACAGACAATTTTCAGACAAAGAACTTGAAACTATTTCTGGTCACATGCAAAGGTGCTCCAAGTCACTATTGATCAGAGAAATGCAAATTGACAACTCTGAGATACCACTACCCACCTGTCAGATTGGCTAAAATGACAGGAAATGATAATGATAGCTATTGGAGGGGATGTGGGAAAACTGGAACACTGATACATTGTTGGTGGAACTGTGAACGGATCCAACCATTTTGGAGAGGAATTTGGAGCTATGCTCAAAAAGTTATCAAACTGTGCATACCCTTTGACCCAGCAGTGTTTCTACTGGGCTTATATCCCAAAGAAATTTTAAAGGAGGGAAAGGGACCCACATGTGCAAAAATGTTTGTGGCAGCCCTTTTTGTAGTGGCAAGAAACTGGAAATTGAAAGGATGCCCAACAATTGGAGAATGGCTGAATAAATTATGGTAGATGAATGTTATGGAATATTATTGTTCGTAAGAAATGACCAACAGGAGGATTTCAGAGAGGACTGGAGAGACTTGCATGAACTGATGCTGAGTGAAATCAGCAGAACCAGGAGAACATTATGCACAGCAACAAGACTATACGATGATCAATTTTGATGGACATGGTTCTTTTCAACAGTGATGTGATTCAAACCAGTTGTTCTGCGATGAAGATAGTCATATACATCCAGAGAGAGGCCTGTGGGAACTGAGAGTGAACCACAACACAGCATTTTAACGCTTTCTGTGAATATTTCCATGCATTTTGTTTTCCTTCTTAGGTTGTTTTTTTCTTCTTCTCTTTCTAGATCTGATGTTTCTTGTGCAGTAAGATAATTGTGTAGATATGTATACATGTATTGTATTTGTCATATAATTTTTCCTATTTAGCATGTATTAGATTACCTGTCATCTAGGGGTGGGGGGTGGGGGGAAGGAGAGGAAAAGCTTGGGGGAAAAAAAGTTTTTGCAAAGGTCAATGTTGAAAGGTCACTCATATGTTTTGTAAATAAAATGCTTTATATATATAAAAAAAGAAAAACTAAAAAAAATAAAATAAAATAAAATAAAAAAGAATATCTCTTTTGGTATTCATGTCTAGTAGTGGCATTGTTGTTCAAAGCACATGCATGATTTTATATCCTTTTGGGCATAGCTCATATCTTTTAATCATTTATCAATTGGGGAATGGCTCTTTTTTAAAAAAAATAATTTGACAGTTCCCTCTACATTTAAGAAATGAGACTTTCATCAGAGAAATTTGCTTCAAAATTTATTTCCCAATGGCTCTCTGCAACAAAGAAATGTCTCAAACAAGTTCCAATTGTTCAGTGAAGAAAGCCATATACACCCAGAGAGAGGGATATGAAATGTGGACTACAACATAACATTTTCATGCTCTTTATTGATATTTGCTTACAGTGTGTTTTCTTTCTCTGATTTTTTTTTCTTGTAGATAGGATTTTTCTTGCATAACAACTTGTCAAGTATTTTATCATTATTAACATGTAATGGACTTCCTGCCATCTAGGGGAGGGGTGGGGACTGGGGGTAAATTTTGGAAAGGAAAGCTTTGTAAAGATCAAAACTGAGGAACTACCCATACATATGTTATACAAATAAAAAGCTTTAATAAAATAAATAAATATTTATTTCCCAATTAGTATTGCTAACTGTGTTTCCCCTCTGTTTATTCTATTCACTTTCTCCTTTCAACCTGACTTTCCTCAGAAATGTTTTGCTACTGGCCATCTCCTCCCCCAATATACTTTCTCTTTTATCACCCTATCCCCTTCCTGTTTTCCCTTCCCTTCTACTCTCCTACAGAGTAAGATAGATTTCTATATTTATATTGAATGTATGTTATTTCCCCTTTGAGCCAATTCTTTTATTTATTTTTTTAAATATATTTATTTATTTTTTGCTGAGGCAATTGGGGTTAAGTGACTTGCCCAGGGTCACACAGCTGTTACGCGTCTGAGACCAGATTTGAACTCAGGTCCTCCTGACTTCAGGGGTGGTGCTCTATCCACTGCACCACCTAGCTGCCCAAGCCATTTCTGATAAAAGGAAAGCTCATTCACTCCCCTTCCCTTCCCTTTCCTCCCTTTTTCTAAACCTGTGAAAGCTTTTTCTTGCCTCTTTTATGGCAGATAATTTTTACCATTCCATTTCTACTCTTCCTATTCTACCAGTACATTTCTTTCTCACCCCTTAATTTTATTTTTTATATATTATTATTTCACATTCAACTCAGACCTGTGCCCTCTGTCATATATATACATATATATATGTATATACATATACATATATATACATATTCATTCTAACTGCCATAATAAGAAAGGTGTTATGAGTTACAAGTATTATCCTTCAAGTAGGAATGTAAAATAAATAAACCATACTAAATCCCTTATGAATCCCTTTCCTAAATACTTTCTTATACTTTTCCTGAGTCCTGTATCTGAAAATCAAATTTTCTGTTGAACTCAAGTCTTTTCATTATGAATGCTTCAAAACCCTCTATTTCATAAAATATCCACCCTTTGCCATGAAGGATTACAATCAGTTTTGCTGGGTGGGTAATTCTTAGTTGTAATCCTAGCTCCATTGCTCTCCAGAATATCATATACCAAGCAATTCTGTGCTTTAATATAGATGCTGCTAAATCTTGCATTATTCTGATTGTGGCTCCACCATATTTCAGTTGCTTTTTTCTGGCTGCTTGCAATATTTTCTCCTTAACCAGGGAATTCAAAGTTTAGGTATAATATTCCTGGAAATTTTCATTTTGGGATCTTTCAGGAAGTAATAGGTAGATTCTTTCCACTTCTATTTTACACTATGGTTTTAGAATACCAGGACGGTTTTCCTTAATAATTTCTTGAAAGATGATGTATAGGGTCTTTTCCTGATCATGGTTTTCAGGTAAAGCCAATAATTTTTAGTTATGTCTTCTGGTTCTATTTTCCAGATCAGTTGTTTCTTCAGTGAGATATTTCACATTATTTTCTATTTTTTCCTTCTTTTAGTTTTGTTTTATTGTTTCTTGATTTTTCACAAACTTATTAGCTTCTGTTTGCTTAATTCTAAATTTTAAGGAAGTATTTTCCTTAGTAAGCTTATGTACTTTCTTTTCCAACTTGCCATTTTTGCTTTTTTTAAACATTTTTTTTCCCAAATGGCTGCTTGAATTTATTTGCTTGATGCTTCACAGTCCTGGAATAAAATAAAAATTAGCCAGTGTTAAGAAAATGGAAACACTGATTAGAAATCATAACAGCTTGATAGAAATTAGTGTTCACATGAACAAAAAAAGTAATCTTAAATATTTTGCCAGCAAATAGAAAATGAATGGAACAGATAGAATACTAAGAAGAATTTATACATTTACATTGATCATCTTACTATATTTTGGTCACCATAATATTTTCTCTTCACCTCTTAAAAATAATGTGTTTTCTGTCAAAGTCAAAGCTTTTTTTTTTAAACAAAATCAAACAATGTCCAACAATTCAAAACAGTGCAATAGATGGGGGATACAACCACATCTAAGAGACGCTGAATTCTATGGAAAAAATGATCAGTGCTCTTGGTGTTCATTTTCATTGTCATGTGTAGAATACTTGACAAAGTTCATGGACATCATTTAGTCTCTAATAGAAAAGAATATTCTTGTCTTAAACAGAAAATGGACTAAGAAGACAGGTGTTAGGGAAATATCATGTTTTTAAATATAAATGTCAATGAATTAATAAAAGAAAAGAACATCATAGAGACTATTAAAATGGTTTTCTATTGTTGAATCCTATCAAATAGGAGGCTATAAATCAGGCTCACTTAAGAAATAGAATTTAAAATTTTGTTCAAAAGAGTATATGGCTTAACCAGGCAAGAAGACATTGCATTCTCGCCTAAGCAAGCAATAGAAATCCACCTGTATTTCATTAAACATCATTCTCATTAAAGTTTTACCTACTGTATATAGAAAGGAATTTGGAGAAAGTTAATATCTCCATCACGTTTTATGAAAAAGCCATAAAAAACATGAAGTTATTTTCTGATTAATCATAAAGCCAAAATTAGCAACAAGGGGGCCTCTTCTTACTTTCTGCTCTATGTGGTTCATGCTGCCAGATATTTCTGATACAGGAGAACATTAATTGCAATCAAATCTATTTCACCATGACTGAATCATGCAGTTCTGGAGTGGTGTAAATTTGTTTTAGTGTAGCCTTAGAATTGAAAGGTTAGAAGTTATAAGGATATATAAAAGTAATCCATTAAGCCAAGCCATTTTGTTTTGTTTTTTGTTTTGTTTTTTGTTTTGTTTTGTTTTGTTTATTTTTATTTATTTATTTATTTATTTTTTATTTGCATAACATATGTATGGGTAGTTCCTCAGCATTGATCTTTACAAAGCTTTCCATTACAAATTTTACCCCCAATCCCCTCCCTCCCCTAGATGGCAGGAAATCCATTACATGTTAATTATGTTAAAATACTTGACAAGTCAAATATATGTATACATATTTACACACATCATTTTTGTGCAAGAAAAATCCTATCTACAAGAAAAAAAAATCAGAGAAAGGAAACACAATGCAAGCAAACATCAATAGAGAGCATGAGAATGTTATGTTATGGTCCACATTTCATATACCTCTCTCTGGGTGTAAATGGCTTTCTTCACTGAACAATTGGAACTGGTTTGAGACATTTCATTGTTGCAGAGAGCCATGTCCATCAAAATTGATCATCATATAGTATTGTTGTTGCCGTGTATAATGATCTCCTGGTTCTGCCCGTTTCACTCAGCATCAGTTCATGCAAGTCTCTCCAGGCCTTTCTTAATCATCCTGCTGATCGTTTCTTACAGAACAATAATATTCCATAACATTCATATACCATAATTTATTCAGCCACTCTCCAATTGATGGGCATCCATTCAGTTTCCAGTTTCTAGCCACTACAAAAAGGGCTGCCACAAACATTCTTGCACATGTGGGTCCCTTTCCCTCCTCTAAGATCTCTTTGGGATATAAGCTCAATAGAAACATTGCTGTGTCAAAGGGTATGCACAGTTTGATAACTTTTTGAACATAGCTCCAAATTGCTCTCCAGAATGATTGGATGCATTCACAGTTCCACCAACAATGTATTAGTGTCCCAGCTTTCCTACATCCCCTCCAGCATTCATGGTTATCTTTTCCTGTCATTTTAGCCAATCTGACAGCTATGTAGTGGTACCTCAGAGTTGTCTTAATTTGCATTTCTCAGATCAATAGTGATTTGCAGCAACTTTTCATATGACTAGATATGGTTTTAATTTCATCATCTGAAAATTGTCTGTTCATATCCCTTGACCGTTTATCTATTGAAGAGTAAGCCAAGCCATTCTTGTCCATTATGAAAGGTTCAGATGGCTCCCCCACTATGCACCAAAAGGTATAAAAGGCAAAAGCCAAAGTCACTTAAGTAAGCAAAAATCATGATGGTGAAACAACAGATTAATTCACAAGACAGATATAATAATTCATATTTAATTTTTTTCCTCTGAAAAGAGAGAGAGCTCCAATTTTGCTATAGCAAAAACCAAAGAAAAATTATTTTTTATAATTATTTAAACATTTTAAGGTTCATTTTAGACCATTTTTGTTTTTAAGCCATTTTTCTCTTCATTGTTTTTGTACTTCTTTTTGCATTATTCTCAGGTTCTCCTCTCACCTGATGCAATAGGCCTTTATGCTGACCTTCTGAGTTGTCTTTGTCATCTGTAGGTGGAGACCTCTGGAAATTGCTATTGCAGTCACTGATTCAGTCATCCTGAGACCTATTTAAGATTTGCTGGGACTGATCTATCCTATGTTGGCTTGTACTGGAGTGTGCTTCATTCTCACCCGGGTACAATAGAACTTTTCTGCTGGACTTCTACATTGCTTTTAGTTTAAAATTTGTTTCACTCCATCTTTTTTCTAGGTTCTGCCACTCTATAATTTATTTATAGTTATTATTTTAAAGTATTTGGAAGAGTTTTATGGAATGCTCAAGTGAAACCTACCTTTACTCTGCCATCCTGGCTCTATTTCCACTTAATTTCTAATATCAATAATATGAAAAATATTTAGCTCCTCAAAAAGGCCATTATTTTCCATCATTTTATTTATTTTTAATTATCATCATGTGATAATAGTAGCTGATATTTCATCTTAAGTTTGCCAAAGTTCTTTACATTTTTTCTTATTCATCACAACAGTTTTTCCCCTCATTCAACTAATGAGAAAACATGAAAAAAAAAGTTAAATCCCTTGCCCAGGGTCATATAGCTACTATATTTCTGAGGTACTATTCAAAATTATTACTCCAGACTTCATATCCAATCTTCTATCCATCATACATCTTTGCTATAATAGGCTACATATTTTTTTTTATTTTTGACTGTTTGCCAATATGTGCCTATGAGTCTTTTATATCTTCTTTCTGTAGTAGAATCAATAAACTAGTATTTTGTACCTAATATTCATACTTTACATTAAGTATCTTCTTTTTAAAGTTACTCAAATCTTGGACAAACCCTATATTTAATCATGTATAAGCACTATTTTAGATATTTCCCTGAAGTTACTCTGAACAATGGTCAAAACTACAGAGATGTATAAGTTCTGAAAATAATTTTCTTACTGCACAGTTGTCACCATTTAACTCACCTGCTCAAAAGTTATCAAGGATTTCACAATACCTCTAAGGCAAGATGTAAATCTCTAGAATTTAAGGTCTTCTACTATATAGTTGCTATCTATCTTTCCAGCCTCATTTAATGATAATAATGACAATGTATAATGTTTTATGGTTTGCAAAGCATATTATATGTTATTTCATTTGATAATCACAACACTTTGAGGTAAGTGTATTTATTTTCTTTATTTTGAAATTTAGCAAGCTGGGGCTAATAGAGGAGGAGTAACTTTTCCAGTTACAAAGTTAAATAGCGGAGGAATTATATGAACACAAGTCTTCCTGCCTCCAAATCCAGCAAACATTCAACCTCTCTCCACTTTACCAAATAGCTTTATATTATATCACATTATTCTCTTTCATACATCTCAAGCATTAGATGAATTGGATTACTAGCTATTCTTCAATCAAATCACTCCCCATGATTGTAATGCCCTTCATCATCTTCATTGCTCTAAATCTAAATCTTTATCATTCTTCCAGATTTACCTCAAGTACTACATTCTTCATGAAACACCTGATTAGTTTCCCAGTTGTTAATGCTTGTTCTGTTCCTCTGAGGATTTTGTATTACTTATTTGTACATATGTTCTATCAGCCTGGTAGAATGTAAGCCTCCTAAGGAAATGAACTCTTTCATGCCTTATACAGTATCTTAGTAAATGTTTTTTGAATGCTTTCTTATTTTTTTCCAAAAATCTAGACAATAATAATATAGTAATGAAAAAATATATCCATACTATTTGTATTTTCTAGTGATCTGAAATTGTTCATTTACTTTTGAAGTTTAGCTTATTTCTAGTATCAGTGTAGTGAGTATATAATTCACAAAATATTTATATAGAGGTAACTAACTCAAGGAGGTACTTACCTGTACTTGATTACTTAAGCAAAGATGGAAAATATTATATTAAGTAATTGTTATAAAGAAGATCTAATCCAACCTACTTTCACATTTGTGCATTCAATTCTCAAGGGATAGGTTTTATGTACTAATGTACTGTGTACCAATATAGTTCATAAGTCCCCATCAGTGTGCTACCTATTAATAATTAGCACTAAACACAATTAGCTTCTTGCAAAAAAGATAGCATAATAGGAACAGTGAAAGAAATCATTTATTACCATAAAACTGAAGTGTCTCTATCACAAATATATACAATCCTTAGGAAAAGTGTACCCAAATTTAGAGTACAATTGTACTGAGCTATATTTCTACATTATAAATATGGATATGAATATATACATAATTCTGTTATTGCATGGCTGCAAACCCTTTCTCTCCTGAAACAATCCCAGTCTCCCCTTTTCACAAAGCATCTCTGTTTATAAAGTAGTTTAGGGGGCCTCCTCAATTCTGCTCCTTTCTCTTCTTTGTTATCAAAGGTCTTACTTATTGAAATTGCTTCTGACTTCATATGAGTAAGAATTAGGGTTATATCTCCATGTCTGTTTGTAATTTTAATCTGATCCTTCAACTATGTTTTGAACTTTCTGGAAATGACTCCCCAAATACTAGATAGTCTATTCCTTCACTTAATACTGCCAGCTCCTCTAAACTTAAAACTGTAAGAGGTGAAGGAAGAGGAAAAATCCATTTTCTCTACCAGAAGTAAATGCATTTCAGAGTCTGAGTTCTTCCTCTATTTCTGAAGGAATTTTCAACTAAATCCATTAATATTCTAGTTGGAAAAACTGCAAAACTAGTAATTCTGTTTTTCTTTAAGATCATCAGAGGAATGGCCAATTTTCTACTTTTCTAATATTTAGGTTTGCTTTAATTCCTCAGAAAAAGGTGCTCACATTTTGAAAGGGAGCCACTGAGTATCATACTTTAACATCTCATTGCCTCCATTATATCCTGTTTTATGTGACTATGTCAATTATAGAAAGAGGGAAATCAATCCCTTTCTCCCTACATGAAATTAGAAATTTCCTGAGGTTTAATATGCCTCTCCAAATTTCATTGGAAGCTGAAAATGTTTACATTTATGTTAAAGATTCAATTATAACAAATCCATTTCTAAACTGCTATGTCCTAACAGCTGTTTGCTGTTGGGCCTTTGCTATAACTTTGGATTAAATCAACTAAGTATAAGCCAAGAAGGGGGGAATATCTTCAAGAATAAACCACTCCTTATAAATGTGTATACTTATCAAAAAAAATTTTAGTAAAGTATATTTTGTGATTATCATTGCCATGAATGCTGCCTTTCAAATTGACTTTATAAGACATTTCTAAAGATTTCTTAATATGTCATTTTATAATTTCTGCACTCTAGCACAATATTGCACTGAAATGAGTATTCAAAGTATTAAAACACCCATATACATATATACAGGGGTAGGTAATTGTTTTAAAATGTGAAATCCACTTGTGCAGAATATGCTTTATACCATAAAAAATGTTTTACTAAGTTACTAAGTGAATTTAGATAGAAACTGTATTTTCTAATCTTAAAAAAGAAATAGACTAATCCAAGGAAGTATGTTACAAGAATTCATTATTTGATATTTCCCAGATCTTAAATAAATACTAAACTCAGTACAATGTACAAGCTGACATGTTTCTAGAATTTAAGAGATAATTTAAGTGGATACATAAATCAAAACTTAAGCATGAATGACCTTTTCGACCACAAAATGATTAATCATATCACAGGTTCTGGTTCAATAAGTGGGAGCTGACACCTTTATGTTATATTTGATACTTCTTTCTCTCTTTCCCTTTCACAACAGGGGAGGGGGAAAAAGCACAGCAACTATCAATTCTTCACAAATTCCAAGTGCCTTTTAAAACCATTAATATGGTTAAAATGTGTATGGTTTGTTTACTCATTCACTCTTATGAAGTTAAGTGCCAAATTGCCTCTTACAATAAATAAGATTAAGTATTAGTTCAGTCTAGCTAACTCTTCTCCAACTTGAGATATAAAACTTTCTGAACAAACTAAATTCATAGCATAATAAATGTTACAGATAAAAAAAAATTTAGATATTCACTGTCAACTCTAAATAAGATGAGCTGCTACATTTTAAATAATCGATACCTAACATGATTTATTTTAATTATCTGAATAGGAAATTCATTTATACTTAGATAGTCTCCACAAATTTTTATTTTTTTCTAAATTCTGTATTCTGAATTAGAAGTTGAATTGTCCCAATCAAGGCAGGAACTAACTTGAAATGAAAAGAAAGTTATGGCTACTTGTAGTGAATAGAATGCCATAGTCTCTAAAACAATTGGTCATTTATATGTAATTTAACAGCCTGATAGTTTTGGTGAAGGTATGCATTCTCTTTTGCCCTTGGAATTGGGGGATTATTCTCCATTACTATTCCACCAATAAAGATCGTAATAACAATGTGGAAATGAAGAAGAATTGATTTTTTCCTTTCCTGGGCAAAAGTAGAATGAAGATAATTTTTTATGTGATTATTCTATTCACGGACCTCATATGTCATCAAACAACTTGGGTACTATAATAGTCCAGCATAGATTGAGCCTAACAATTCAAATATTTGGACATTTGACAGATCATTATATGGAAGCTGTCAGGTCCATAAGAGCACCCAGGAGACTCTTTTTTTAGTTATACATTTGTCATAAAAGGGAAAATTAGGATTTGTGTCATATAATTGTCATTTTATTATTTAGAAATGCTGACTTAGAATTCATAAAGGTGCATATGTAAAAATATTTGCAGTAGCTCTTTTTGTGGTAACAAAGAATTGGAAAATGAGTAGATGTCCATCAATTGGGGAATGGTCAAATAAGAAAGTAATGGAATATTATTGTTCTATGAAAATGATGAACAAGCTGATTTTATAAAGGCCTGGAAAGATTTATATGAACTGATACTGAGCGAAACAAGCAGAACCAAAAATGCATTGTACACAAAAACAGCAAGAATGTGTGATGATCAGCTATGAAAGACTTGATTCTTCTCAGTTATCCAAAGGAATCCCAATAGACTTTAGACAGGAAACCCCATCTGCAAACAGAAAAAGAACTAAGGAAACTTAATGTAAATCATTACATGCCATTTTCACTTCTTTTTTCTGTTTTTTTCTTCTCTCATAGTTTTCCCTTTTGTTCTGATTTTTTTTCTTCCAACATGTTTCATAAAGCAATATGTATCAAAAATTAATTAACAAATTACTTTTTAAAAAAGAACTGCATCTTTAGCCTATATTGAATTACTTGCTATCTAGTCAAGAGGGTTGGGAGAGAAAGGTGGGAGAAAAATTTGGACACAAGGTTTTGCAAGGGTGAATGTTGAAAATTATCTTTGCATGTGTTTTGAAAATAAAAAGGCATTATCAAAATTTAAAAAAAAATAAATTATAAAAAAAGAAATGTTGAGATAGTACTGTATAAAAGATTTCCCAAAACTAGATGATTTTTAAGCATTAAAATAATTTAATAATCAATGTCAAACAATATTTGACATTAGCTTACCCCAGGATGTCCCAAAAGTCTTAGTATAGTTTTAAACTCCTTGAAATTGTACTAAGACTTTTTGGACATGTTATATAATACATAATCTTGTATCCCATGAATTTATGATTCTTATTGCTTCAGGTTATATTATAAAACTCAGTCAATTAAATCATTTCCTTATTTTCCCAGGGGGTTACCTGTGATTCAGCTTTCAATTTAGGTGCCTCTTCTTCCTCCAGGATTCATTATAGTAAAAATGCCAAGATTCATAAGATTTAGTTCTTCTCTCAGGGTAGCCATTCACTGGTTAGAATGACACAGAAAAACATCAGTATATACTTATTAAACTTGCAATAGTAAGTTTTAATACTGGTTAAATAAGTCCTGCACTTGTTCTTGGTCAAACAAGAAGGCGACTTTAAATTCCTTTGAGTCCTCATAAGGTATAAGTGCTGAATAATCACAATCATTACATATCAGAAAATAGTACTAGTTTTGTGAAAAGAGTGAATCCAAAAGTTCTGATAGTAATTGGAGTGGTCAGCAACACTTTCCCAAGCAGATTGGGTCACTCAAAGTTTTGGGCATAAACTTGTCTTCTGAGAAATCATGAACTGAGAATTCCAAAGGTCCAGTCTGCACTGTTGCTCTTCATTGTGAAATTCAGACAGACTGTGTTTAGTTCCTATATATAGAAAGCAACAGATGTATCTTTTCTTAGTAATGATGTACCTAAAGGGGAAGGATTTTGTTGGGATAGTGATATATCCAAAAACATTGTAATAGGAGATATATGTAATTTTCTTTTTAACATGTTACACAAATAGAAAAATTCTAGGGGAAGAACATCAGGCCATTTAAATGAGTTTCAGTATATAACTTGCAAATAATTATTCTAATACTGTCTTTCACATGTTCAACTTGTCCTGTGTTTTGGGGGTAGTTGATTTCAAGGTTCTTCATTGACAAGTGTAGATTTGAGATAAGATCAAGTTAATATAGTGAAATGAAGAGATAATCTCCCTCAAAATATTTTAGCAACAAAATATACAATGGCACAAGAGACTACATGTCTACATGTGACTTGGACAGTGATATTAATATAGATCTTATCATGGCTAGCTGCAGACATACTGATAAAGTTAATATGCAAATAATCAAAATATATTTAAGCTAAATGGCACATGCTACAGGCTTTGACACAGAAGGCATGATGGTTACAAGCTTGACAAGGAATGTAAGAAGCACATATATGGGCAGTTATGTTGGTAAAACCTGGAGTGACCCAAAACCTCCTAATAGAATCCAGTTAGTTAAAGTGAGTGTTAAAGTGCCCTTTGCCATTTATGAACACAGACATACTTGGTGATAGAAATTCCACAGTTTGTCCTCTGCAGACCATCCAGACTTCAACAATATGTTTTGCCCTGGATTATTGTTTCTTTTCTCAATCTCGGTCATTGTAGGAAAAAATAATAGGAGAAATGTTTAAAAATATATATATATAGGGTCTTTCAAGACAGCAAGCTTGGAAATATATCAACACAATTGTTCTCCTTTGAGAAAATATCAGTTCCTCGTGTGGACAAGACAATGAACAATAGCACTGTAGCAAGAAGTTTCGGGGCAAATAAGAGATCTTTGATGAATTCTGTGTTTGTAATGACCTTACCAGCAGATTTCAAAAATCTCCTCTGTGACCAGAATATCACCAAAGCATGGCAGACACCAAATTCATATCATAAGGTTGCATAGATTTTGGCATTTTACTTTTGCCCAGATACCATACTTGGGTAAGAGTCACAAGCTCAGCTGCTTGGGCATTGAGGTTAGAGAGGGGACAATAAAATAGAAACTATTACAACACTAATATGGTTGGTACATTCTCCCATAAAAGAAGACCCATCAGCATAAAAAATAAAGTCAAAGTTCTCTAAAGGGTTATCAGAAAGATTATCATTTGGCTTTTCAGTTATGTCTAATACAGAAGCAAAGACATTTAATTGCTGCCCAGAGAATGGTAAAATCAGGGAGCAGTGTAGCAGAGTTGAAGATTACACAGTGCTTGAGGGTAATGTTTTCTCTACCAAGTAAAGTCACTTCATATTTGACACACTTCTGATTTGGAAAAGCTGGAGTTTGATGAAGGAGTAAGAGGGCTTCACTTCATGAGGACACTGCAACTACCAAAGGGAACACATAACTAAATCAAAAATTTTCTCCACCAGATGGAATAAATTTATGTCCAAAGAAGAACTGGAACTTTTAATTGAAAACCAGATAGATAACTTTGACTATATTAAGTTAAAAAGTTTTTGTACAAACAAAATCAATGCAGACAAGATTAGGAGGGAAGCAATAAATTGGGAAATCATCTTTACATTTAAGGGTTCTGATAAAGGTCTCATCTCTAAAATATATAGAGAATTGTCTCATATTTATAAAAATTCAAGCCATTCTCCAATCAATAAATGGTCAAAGGATATGAACAGACAATTTTCAGAGGATGAAATTAAAACTATTTATAGTCATATGAAAAGGTGCTCCAAATCACTATTGATCAGAGAAATGCAAATCAAGACAACCCTGAGGTACCACTTCACACCTGTCAGATTGGCTAAAATGACAGGAAAAGTTAATGATGAATGTTGGAGGGGTTGTGGGAGGGCTGGGACACTGATGCATTGTTGGTGGAGCTGTGAACGGATACAGCCATTCTGGAGAACAATTTGGAGCTATGCTCAAAAAGTTATCAAACTGTGCATACCCTTTGACCCAGCAGCATTTCTATTGGGCTTATATCCCAAAGAAATCATAAAGAAAGGAAAAGGCCCCACATGTGCAAGAATGTTTGTGGCAGCCCTTTTTGTAGTGGCTAGAAACTGGAAATTGAATAGATGCCCTTCAATTGGAGAATGGCTGAATAAATTATGGTATATGAATGTTATGGAATATTATTGTTCTGTAAGAAATGACCAGCAAGATGATTTCAGAGAGGCCTGGAGAGACTTACATGAACTGATGCTGAGTGAAATGAGCAGAACCAGGAGATCATTATACACGGCAACAACAGTACTATATGACGATCAATTCTGATGGACATGGCTCTCTTCAACAATGAAATGTTTCAAACCACCTCCAATTGTTCACTGAAGAAAGCCATATACACCCAGAGAGAGGGATGCGAAATGTGGACCACAACATAACATTCTCATACTCCTTGATTGATGTTTGCTTACATTGTGTTTCCTTTATCTGATATATCGTTTGTGTAGATAAGATTTTTCTTGCACACCAATGATAAGTTTGGAAATATGTATACATATATTCGATTTGCCAATATTTTAACATAATTAACATGTAGTGGATATCCTGCCATCTAGGGGAGGGGTGGGGAGTTGGGGGGAAAAATTTGTAACGGAAAGCTATGTAAGGGTTATTGTTGAAGAATTACCCACACATATGTTATGCAAATAAAATAAAAATTTAAAAAAAAAAATTTTTCTCCACCAAGAGGGCATTGGCTGCTATGGCCCATAAAGGATACTATTCCAGTAGCCACAGCATCAAACTGGGCAGAAATAATTAGCTATCAGGCACTGAGTAGGTACAAACATTTTAGTTTGCCCACAGAAGCTAACCCTTTTAATTCATAAAAAAAGAAAGGATTTAATATAATCTGGGTGTAGATAAGAGCACTTTTCATCTCTGCAAGAGGAGAAAGGTATAGATTTTCAAGGTGTAAAGATTTTGAAATAATCTTCAGTAAAATGAAACAAGGGTTTCACAGTCTTACAAATAAAGGAACTCAATTCTCTGAGAATAGCTCTCAAATGCCCCTTAGTGGTGGATAGATTGCAGAAAAAGAAAAAGGCCCTTAATCCTTTTTTTTATGATAGATTGTGCAAAGGTGCTAAGTGGTATGCTGAAATAACCCAATCAATCCACAAGCAACATATATCACTCATATACACTTTGTTAATCACTACCTAAGATATGAAAGCAATGTATTCTGGAGTTTATTCCAGTTTTCTAGTCTAATCACACAGGTCTCCATACTCTGAAAAACAAATCCCCTACCTTGTAGTTGTCTAAGGTAATCTTCAAAAATATTGGTTTTCCAAAGTGGGTTCTCTAAAGGCCAATTAAGAAAAAACTTTTTTTTTCTGAAATGGGCTGGCCCACTAAAAGTACCAAATTATTACTACTACTATTATTATTATCACTATTATTATTAAAATAATGGTCTGTTCTTCACCAATGAAGAGGATCCATTAAATTAGCAATTATCTCCATAAATAAGGTTGTATCCTCTAAAAAATTCCTGAAATTCCTGATGACAAGTTTCTTTATCTTTTAATAGGAAATATTGTTCTCAATTTAAGATCAAAAGCATTATTGAAAAAGCAGTTTTTCAGAGTTTATGCGTCTTTTTAACATAAAATCAGAAGGTTCCTACCACCACCACTTTCAGCAAATAAATATTTCCTGAATTTGACCAACGTCTGGTCAAAATCCAGCAGCTTCCTTGGAGAAAGCAAATAATTTGCATTTTAAAACTTCCCAGAAAGGGTATCACTCCTCAAGGTAAATTGAAATCTCCTCTTGAAAAAAGAAAAATTTCTACAAAAGTCTGTCTTCTACTAATATTGTCAATTTATTAGGAGACACCCTGTTTTCCAGAGCTAATGCACAGCAAGCAAGTTGAGCCCTGAGATTGGCATAAGAACAATCCTTTGCACTAATCTTCAGGATAAATATCAGTCACAGTAAAGTCCCAGAATTGTTTCTGCTCATGAGGGCCTGCTATGAATCAAACTTTGTTGCTGTTATTCCCAATTTTCAGCACTAAATATCACTGTGTCACCATAGGTAGAAGTATTGAGATCTCCCCACACTAAAGCAGATCCCTCCCACTAAGACTGGGGCTCTGGCACATGTGTCCTTGTTTGCAATTATTTTTCCTTACTTTGAAATTAAACTTCTGTTTGATTCCTGACTTCTTTTTCTAGCCTGCTCTGTTTTATTATGGCCACCCACAAGTTAGAAGCCAGTTCTGGCCCAGTTGACATTAATTAATATCAGAAGTGGTATTGGACACAGAATTGGTCCATTGGAACCCTTGGAGTACCAGTGAGAATGGACAAGTCACCATCATAAATTTATTTCTTTGGAGTCTAACACATAAACCCTTGCTCTGGTGAATTTTCTATAATTGATTCTGCTCCAATACTCCAAGCTGCTCCCTTGGTTAGGCTTGGAATTCTTTGTGAGGAAAACTCCAGGGTCCCTCCTTTGATCTGTTTGTTCCGGATGATTTCAGAAAGGATATCCTTTCTTAACTGGACACCTATTAATTGGTCTCTTTGTGCACTTCTAAAATTGCAACTGCATGCCAAATTACATGCCTTAGCAATTTATGTGCCTCAAACAAAATAGTTAAAATTAGAATTGCAATTGTGTACTTTGTTAGAATTCTTTGTGTGTCTGCTTATATGCCTTGTTGTTTTGTGTGTATTTGTGTCTTTTTTAAAATGTAAAAGGCCTGTATCATGTTTTTGTTGTGAGCTACATTCTGTTACCTTGAAAGATTTATAATGTAGTCAGGCAGAAAAACTTCTATGAGATGTAGCCAGAGAGTTTAGAACATATGGGAAAGATTAATGAACTTTGATACTTGAATTGTCTCAGTAAGTAGGACTAACTTTTAATATAGGTTTTCCACAGGAGATTAGATTATAAGAAAAGAGAAAAAGAAAAAAAAACTGCAAGACACTTTTTCTTCTTGTCATTTCAGCTTTGATTATTTTGGAATTACAGAAATAAAATCAGATAATCAAAGTTTGTGAAACTACAAGAAAACATTTTAGCAGATTAAGGAATTTGAAGATTAATCATTTTAAGATTGCAGGAGAGAACTCCTAAGACTTTGGGGTAGTTCCAAGAATTCACTCACTTTTAAAATATCTTAGGAGTTTTGGGGATACCACTCTATAGATTTTTTTTTTGAGAAAAAAAGTGACCATTAAATTTTATATTTTTAAAAGTAAAATGGAATTTAGATAACTTTCCCCTTGAAGATTAAGATGTATAGTCTCACTATTAGACAACTAATTTGGAAATAATTCTAAAGAAAGAAAGAAAAATAGGTAAATGATTTGCGCTTTATTGCAACCTTTTGTTAACTCTTCCTTGAATAATTGTTTAAACCCAAGCTCTCTTGTAACTTTCCCAGTTCAGAGACCCTCTCTCTCCCTTTTAATCCCTGTTCTCTCATATCAGATTTTCAATTATGAATGTTGAAAAGAAATGTTTGAAAAATTCTGGGAAAGTTGAATTATATTATTTCCCTTCAACCACTCAGAGTCTACCTGGTAGATGGGGGAGGAGGAGGCAAGGTGTAATCTTAAGAAAGTTATTTTTTTCTCTCTGCTCCAATTTTCTGATCTGTGAAGAGAAAAATGATAATGATATCTACTTCCCAGAGTTGTTGTAAAGATCAAAATTAATGATTGCAAAATGCTTAACACCATAACTGCATATTTGAAGCATTTCATTATGATTATTTCCCTAATTAAATGTAATTGTCCCATATCTGAAAACTCTAAAGTGGTTTTAAAGTAAATGTAATAAAATGTAATAAATGTAATAATGTAATAATGCCAAATGTAATAAAATCAATGTGATAATTTGGAATTACAATTGATACCATCTGAAGTTTTGTTTCATGTTTTAAACACATTAATGTTGATGTATGTCTTTCTACTGATTTGACACTGTATTACTTGGACCTCCACTAATCAAGGTAAGACTTTTTAATGAGGAGGTGGAATGAGAGTCACCTCAGCTCTTCCAAGTTCAGAAAATAGAAATAGTCCTCAGATAGTAGAATTAGGTTACAGAAAATTGGAGTAGTCCTTTTTAGCTTTGATTGAATCAACTTGAAGTTGAGTTAAATGAGTGATAGGTAAAATTACAAAGGAACTTGAATTCAGGATAAGTGAGTAGTGGGTAAAGTTTCAAAAGTAGACAATACAAAGTTGGAGATACAATCCACAATAGAGTTGAGTTCTGAGTGGACAAAATTGAGTGGAGAAAATTACAAATTAAAAGCTTAAATTTTAGTCAAGTATCTCCAGAATGAAGGTAAAGAGTGAAATTACAAAGATAGGGAATTTGGACTTATACATTTTGGAAGAGTATTATACCAATCTCAGCTTACTTTTAATATTAAAATGTAATTAAATTAATTTTCAATTTTACATACTGATGGAATATTTTTATGGATTATTATCTAACTGTCTGCTATAGTCTGAGCAATTGGCACTGTTCATCCACTTAAATATACAGTGAATTGAGTACATAATTGAATAGAAGGAATGCCTCTGAGAGATTATATTATTCCTTTTATAACCCCAAACTTCTTCTAGAAACAAAGGCCCATCTTTTTAATACTGATTCTTTACCAGCGATTTTTAATAGATGTTAATCAAGAGGTTCCATTATCTTCAAAGAAGTAAAAATAAGTATCACTAAGAGGTAATAAAGAGGCACATGATGGGCATGAATAGGTTGCAACACATTAGAAGCAAATTATTATGTACAATCAGAGTAATGATGTTATCAAAGAGAATTACAGTATAGAAATAGGGATTGGTAATGTGGCATAAGTAATGACTAATGGAATGCTTACTGATAATCACATAATGTTAAGAAAAATAGCAAGTAAGAACACTAGCACACAGTTTAGACCATTAATACAATTTTAAGGATGAGCATAGAAAAGAAACACACTATTTGTATATATCTATATCTTTGAAGGAAACAGTCACATAGATAAAATTATCATTCTATTTGAATCATTTCATACCACATGATTCAAAGATACACATGTATTCTTTATCATAATCATTTAGTAAATGTTATTTTTTTCAATTCATCTTTTCTTTTTTTCTTTATTAAAGCTTTTTTATTTGCAAAATATATGTATGGGTAATTCTTCAACAATGACCTTTATAAAGCTTTCTGTTACAATTTTTCCCCTCTAATCCCCACCCCTCCCCTAGATGGTAGAAAGTCCACTACGTGTTAATTATGTTAAAATACTTGACAAATTGAATATATGTATACATATTTCTACACATCTTGTTGTGCAAGAAAAATCATATCTACAAGAAAAAAACATCTGAGAAAGGAAACACAATGCAAGCAAACATCAATAGAGAGCATGAAAATGTTATGTTGTGGTCCATATTTCATATCCCTCTCTCTGGGTGTATATGGCTTTCTTCACTGAACAATTGGAACTGGAATGTTGAAGAGAGATGATCAGAAATGATCATCATATAATCTTGTTGTTGCCGTGTATAATGATCTCCTGGTTCTGCTCGTTTCACTCAGCATCAGTTCATGCAAGTCTCTCCAGGCCTCTCTGAAATCGTCCTGCTGGTCGTTTCTTACAGAACAATAATATTCCATAACATTCATATACCATAATTTATTCAGCCACTCTCCAATTGATGGGCATCCATTCAGTTTCCAGTTTCTAGCCACTACAAAAAGGACTGCCACAAACATTCTTGCACATGTGGGGCCCTTTCCTTCCTTTAAAATCTCTTTGGGATATAGGCCCAATAGAAACACTGCTGGGTCAAAGGATATGCACAGTTTGATAATTTTTTGAGCATAGTTCCAAATTGCTCTCCAGAATGGTTGGATCCATTCACAGTTCCACCAACAATGAATAATTGTTCCAATTTTCCCACATCCCCTCCCACATTCATCATTATCTTTTCCTGTCATATTAGCCAATCTGACAGGTGTGTAGTGGTACTTCAGAGTTGTCTTAATTTGCATTTCTCTGATCAATAGTGATTTGGAACACCTTTTTATATGACTAGAAATAGTTTTAATTTTATCATCTGAAAATTGTCTGTTCATATCCTTTGACCATTTATCATCAATTCAACTTTTCAAAACCAACTTCACTGATTTCAATCCAAGTTACAACCAAAGTGGTCTTCTGTTATTCACAGAGCATTTCCATCTCTTGCCTCTGTTCATTTGTACTAGACCTCCTCCGTTCCTAGAAGACTCTTCCTCATCACCTCTGTCTGATAGAACAGGTCTCTGCCTTCAAGGTTTATTTTAAGTAATACTACTTAAAGCTTTTCCTAATCTTCAAAATAATGAGTGGAATTTTTCTGTAGTTACTTTGTATTTATTTTAAATGTACGTATATATGTATATATGCACCATGCTTTAAACCCAAATTACTCTGGCTATCATTCATTGCTTGACCAACAATAGGTCCAAGGTCATCTTCCATCATTATTTGGCCACTGATTGTCTCAGAGGAAATAGCAATTGTTTCTCTTTGACCAGAAACCCTAAATGTCTTTCTCTCTAAAAGTAACTTTTTGACTAGGTAAAAGAGGCTATTCTCTGTCTCATTTCTTACCTAGCCTAATTCACTGATCAGGTCGTCAAATGGAGACCTATTAAAGTCCTTAGTTTAAATAGGTCAACATCTCCCACGGCAACAAGGGCCATCTCCAGCGATTCTGTTCTATATCTTGGCACTAGACCCAAATGACTCTGTAAGAAAATAAGGCTTGTGATTTGGCGCAGTCAGCCCTTTCCCACTTAAATCTAATTCACTTTTATTTCATGACATCATCTCCCGGATACTATGGTCGTCTTTGAGAATGAAAGACAAAGGACAACAACAACTGTCACTTGCAAAATGCATGGCATTTAGTAGGTATATAATAAATGAATATTTATTGATTTTCTTCATTTCCATATTTTCTATAATTTTTCCCACATCTTAGAAAGGAGAATTAAAATCTCACACAACTATTGTATTATATATCATGAATTTTCAAATTAAACTAGATTTTTCTTTATGAATTTAAATGATAGGCTATTTGGTTCCTGTTTAATAATGTTACTTTTTTTCATCTATGGTAACTTTAAACATACCTTAATTTTTTTGTTTATTTATTTTGATGTTGTGATTTTTAAAAAAAATCGATTTGTTTTATTGTATGAGATGACAAAGCATTTGAAAGAAATGACTA
Source organism: Myrmecobius fasciatus (assembly GCA_023553655.1). Taxonomy (NCBI): domain Eukaryota; kingdom Metazoa; phylum Chordata; class Mammalia; order Dasyuromorphia; family Myrmecobiidae; genus Myrmecobius; species Myrmecobius fasciatus. The sequence continues at coordinate 96,887 of JAJPUD010007095.1, forward strand.
ACTGTTGAATGTTTTAATAAGACCCTCTGAAATATCTGTTCATAAGAAAAATAGTTGACATAAAAATAAATATTACCTGAAATTCAAATCTCAGAAATATTGTGATATATTTCTATCAAAAACAGGTGTTGCTAGTATTCAAATATTACTTCTTACTCCTATTATTAAAATTGCTATGCCAAATTTTTATTTTAACTCATATGAAATTTGTTTTTTCAGAAACTTATGAATTACCCATAGAAAAGAATTAAACCAACCCACCCCTTTTTTATACAAACTTAAATGAAATGCATTCTTTCCCACAAAGATTCAAGAAATGTGTTAAGGAATAATGACATTTCTATAGCCATGCCAATTGTAGGCCTAATAGATCAGTATTTCTTCTTTTCATTTTTAAAATTATAATTCCATTTTTAAATTTTTGATATAATCTGTTTTTGAGAGCAGAGCTAAGATAACAGAAAAAAGCAGGGCCTTGCTTGTACTCTTCCCAGAACCCCTCCAAAATACTTTAAATAATGCCTCAAAAGAAGTTCTTGAGTGGCAGACCCCACAAAAGAGTGGATTAAAATAATTTTCTTGCAGAAAACAACTTAAACATTTGGCAGGAAATGTCTATTACATCATGGTCAGAGTGGAGAACAGTCCAGTGCAGGCCACATTCCAGTAAATCAGCAGTAGGATTTAAAAGAAACTGAATCAGTGGCTGCAAAGTAGTTTCCAGACCTATTAGCCCATCTATGGTTAAAAAGGTCAGAAAACTGATCAGAAAGTCATTATAGGGGTCCCTTTGCTGGTGCCAAGAGCAGGGTTGAAGACCTAGGTCCCAGGGTAAGCAGAGGTACTAGCAGGTCAGGGGACCAGGGATCCCTATACAGTTCCAGGATATAAAAGATTGCTTCTGTTCACTCCCAGATTAGAGCACAAAACAGGAGAAGTAAACATGCCTATCCCTTTATTGAAGTATTAAAAAAGTATTAAAAGCTTACAAATCTTTTTTTAATACCTCTGAAAACAGCTGCACAAACATACACATATACACCACAAATCTTGCCCCCTTCACTCTGGAAGCAAAACTTCACTTTAGCATAAAGTTGAAAGTCAATAAATAAGCTAGAAAAATGAGCTAATTGAAAAAACAACAGAAAAAGATCCTAACTATAGAAGCTGTTTTTCGGAATGGAAAAAAATTAAAACACAAACTCAGAAAAAAACAACAAAGCCAAAACTTCTACATCCAAAGCCTCAAAGAAAAACATATATTGACCCAAGGCCATGGAAGAGATCAAAAAGAATTTTAAAAATTAAGTAAGAGAGATAGAGGAAAAGTTAGGAAGAGAAATGAGAGTAATAAAAGAAACACATGACAAAAGAGTCAGTAAATTGTTAAAAGAAGCACAAAAATACTGGAAAAAAACCATTACTTTAAAAAACAGGATAGATCAAATGACAAAAAGAACTACAAAAATCCAATGAAGAGAATATCTTGAAAAACAAATTAACCAAATAAAAAAGAGGTATAAAAATTTATTAAAGAAAACAAATCCTTAAAAAGTAAAATTGGGAAAATGGAAG